>OW121741.1:103043204-103145562 GCA_933228675.1 Stomorhina lunata
AATACTTTGGATATCATGAAAAAGTTGTGTATTGAAAATGGACAAAATCGGTTCACATTTAGTTAAAGCTCCCATATAACCCCGCCCCGGGAAACACATTAATGCTGATAAATTGAATGCAATTGTAATAGCTATGACGACTCAATTTAGAATAGGGAAGTTTGTCAGTATATCAAATTTTATAGGAATCGGTCCATATTTGACTATGGCTTTCATATAAAAAACACTCCCGGAAACAAAAAACAAAATATAGCAAAGGCCAGTTAAAAGTTATTAAATTACAAAATTTTTTATAAATTTGATTTATATAAATACCAGCTAGTTTATAACATTTTGTGACAATCGGTCAAGATCTAGATATACTTATTTTAAATAGCATTACTTTCGGTTTCACTGATAACTTCTCTCGGTATTCATTTGTTTCCTCTTGGAATAGTTTATACACTTTATCCTCCTCCATTTCTTGTTTTCTAATTAAAGTTCTACGCTTAACTTTCAATTCCATCAACTCTTTTGCAGATGTCAGCAACATTTACTCCTCTTACTCGTTTGTTCAGAACCTAAGCCTTTTGAAGGTTTGGTCTATAAGGCAACGTTTAACACAAAAGTATGCGTCTTTCCCTGAGTGTTGGACCAAAAAAGTAAATTTTTGAAAAATTCCATATAAAAAGTAAATTTTTGAAAAATTTCCTATAAAAAGTAAATTTTTGAAAAATTTCCTATAAAAAGTAAATTTTTGAAAAATTTCCTATAAAAAGTAAATTTTTGAAAAATTTCCTATAAAAAGTAAATTTTTGAAAAATTTCCTATAAAAAGTAAATTTTTGAAAAATTTCCTATAAAAAGTAAATTTTTGAAAAATTTCCTATAAAAAGTAAATTTTTGAAAAATTTCCTATAAAAAGTAAATTTTTGAAAAATTTCCTATAAAAAGTAAATTTTTGAAAAATTTCCTATAAAAAGTAAATTTTTGAAAAATTTCCTATAAAAAGTAAATTTTTGAAAAATTTCCTATAAAAAGTAAATTTTTGAAAAATTTCCTATAAAAAGTAAATTTTTGAAAAATTTCCTATAAAAAGTAAATTTTTGAAAAATTTCCTATAAAAAGTAAATTTTTGAAAAATTTCCTATAAAAAGTAAATTTTTGAAAAATTTCCTATAAAAAGTAAATTTTTGAAAAATTTCCTATAAAAAGTAAATTTTTAAAAAATTTCCTATAAAAAGTAAATTTTTGAAAAATTTCCTATAAAAAGTAAATTTTGAAAAATTTCCTATAAAAAGTAAATTTTTGAAAAATTTCCTATAAAAAGTAAATTTTTGAAAAATTTCCTGTAGAAAGTAAATTTTTGAAAAATTTCCTATAAAAAGTAAATTTTTGAAAAAATTCCTATAAAAAGTAAATTTTTGAAAAATTTCCTATAAAAAGTAAATTTTTGAAAAATTTTCTATAAAAAGTAAATTTTTGAAAAATTTCCTATAAAAAGTAAATTTTTGAAAAATTTCCTATAAAAAGTAAATTTTTGAAAAATTTCCTATAAAAAGTAAATTTTTTAAAAAATTCCTATAAAAAGGAAATTTTTGAAAAAATTCCTATAAAAAGTAAATTTTTGAAAAATTTCCTATAAAAAGTAAATTTTTGAAAAATTTCCTATAAAAAGTAAATTTTTGAAAAATTTCCTATAAAAAGTAAATTTTTGAAAAATTTCCTATAAAAAGTAAATTTTTGAAAAATTTACTATAAAAAGAAAATTTTTGAAAAATTTACTATAAAAAATAAATTTTTGAAAAATTTACTATAAAAAGTAAATTTTTGAAAAATTTCCTATAAAAAGTAAATTTTTGAAAAATTTCCTATTAAAAGTAAATTTTTGAAAAATTTCCTATAAAAAGTAAATTTTTGAAAAATTTCCTATAAAAAGTAAATTTTTGAAAAATTTCCTATAAAAAGTAAATTTTTGAAAAATTTACTATAAAAAGAAAATTTTTGAAAAATTTACTATAAAAAATAAATTTTTGAAAAATTTCCTATAAAAAGTAAATTTTTGAAAAATTTCCTATAAAAAGTAAATTTTTGAAAAATTTCCTATAAAAAGTAAATTTTTGAAAAATTTCCTATTAAAAGTAAATTTTTGAAAAATTTTCTATAAAAAGTAAATTTTTGAAAAATTTCCTATAAAAAGTAAATTTTTGAAAAATTTCCTATAAAAAGTAAATTTTTGAAAAATTTTCTATAAAAAGTAAATTTTTGAAAAATTTCCTATAAAAAGTAAATTTTTGAAAAATTTCCTATAAAAAGTAAATTTTTGAAAAATTTCCTATAAAAAGTAAATTTTTGAAGAATTTCCTATAAAAAGTAAATTTTTGAAAAATTTCCTATAAAAAGTAAATTTTTGAAAAATTTCCTATAAAAAGTAAATTTTTGGAAAATTCCTATTAAAAGTAAATTTTTGAAAAATTTCCTATAAAAACTAATGTTTTGAAATTTTCCTATAAAAAGTAATGTTTTGAAAAATTTCCTATAAAAAGTAAATTTTTGAAAAATTTTCTATCAAAAGTAAATTTTTGAAAAATTTCCTATAAAAAGTAAATTTTTGAAAAATTTCCTATAAAAAGTAAATTTTTGAAAAATTTCCTATAAAAAGTAAATTTTTGAAAAATTTCCTATAAAAAGTAAATTTTTGAGAAATTTCCTATAAAAAGTAAATTTTTGAGAAATTTCCTATAAAAAGTAAATTTTTGAGAAATTTCCTATAAAAAGTAAATTTTTGAAAAATTTCCTATAAAAATTAAATTTTTGAAAAATTTCCTATAAAAAGTAAATTTTTGAAAAATTTCCTATAAAAAGTAAATTTTTGAAAAATTTCCTATAAAAAGTAAATTTTTGAAAAATTTCCTATAAAAAGTAAATTTTTGAAAAATTTCCTATAAAAAGTAAATTTTTGAAAAATTTCCTATTAAAAGTAAATTTTTGAAAAATTTCCTATAAAAAGTAAATTTTTGAAAAATTTTCTATAAAAAGTAAATTTTTGAAAAATTTCCTATAAAAAGTAAATTTTTGAAAAATTTCCTATAAAAAGTAAATTTTTGAAAAATTTTCTATAAAAAGTAAATTTTTGAAAAATTTCCTATAAAAAGTAAATTTTTGAAAAATTTCCTATAAAAAGTAAATTTTTGAAAAATTTCCTATAAAAAGTAAATTTTTGAAGAATTTCCTATAAAAAGTAAATTTTTGAAAAATTTCCTATAAAAAGTAAATTTTTGAAAAATTTCCTATAAAAAGTAAATTTTTGGAAAATTACTATTAAAAGTAAATTTTTGAAAAATTTCCTATAAAAACTAATGTTTTGAAATTTTCCTATAAAAAGTAATGTTTTGAAAAATTTCCTATAAAAAGTAAATTTTTGAAAAATTTTCTATCAAAAGTAAATTTTTGAAAAATTTCCTATAAAAAGTAAATTTTTGAAAAATTTCCTATAAAAAGTAAATTTTTGAAAAATTTCCTATAAAAAGTAAATTTTTGAGAAATTTCCTATAAAAAGTAAATTTTTGAGAAATTTCCTATAAAAAGTAAATTTTTGAGAAATTTCCTATAAAAAGTAAATTTTTGAGAAATTTCCTATAAAAAGTAAATTTTTGAGAAATTTCCTATAAAAAGTGAATTTTTGAGAAATTTCCTATAAAAAGTAAATTTTTGAGAAATTTCCTATAAAAAGTAAATTTTTGAGAAATTTCCTATAAAAAGTAAATTTTTGAAAAATTTCCTATAAAAAGTAAATTTTTGAAAAATTTCCTATAAAAAGTAAATTTTTGAAAAATTTCCTATAAAAAGTAAATTTTTGAAAAATTTCCTATTAAAAGTAAATTTTTGAAAAATTTCCTATAAAAAGTAAATTTTTGAAAAATTTCCTATAAAAAGTAAATTTTTGAAAAATTTCCTATAAAAAGTAAATTTTTGAAAAATTTCCTATAAAAAGTAAATTTTTGAAAAATTTCCTATAAAAAGTAATGTTTTGAAAAATTTCCTATAAAAAGTAAATTTTTGAAAAATTTCCTATAAAAAGTAAATTTTTGAAAAATTTTCTATAAAAAGTAAATTTTTGAAAAATTTCCTATAAAAAGTAAATTTTTGAAAAATTTCCTATAAAAAGTAAATTTTTGAAAAATTTCCTATAAAAAGTAAATTTTTGAAAAAAAATTCCTATAAAAAGTAAATTTTCTAAAAAATCCCTATAAAAAGCAAATTTTTGAAAATGTTTTTATAAAAAGTAAATACCTGAAAAATTTTTTAAAAAAAAAGTACATTTTTCTCTGGCTATTTGAGGGTTAATTTCTAAAAAATATGACAGAAAGAAACTTTTGGAAGTATATTTTAGTACGCATTTTATACATGTATAAGTAGTTATTTGCCAGTTTAAAACTAGAACCATTTTGAGCCTAGGGGTACACAAGTATTAATTTATATAAAAATGTAACTAAAGGCTTCTTTGAACGATTTGTTGAATTTTTATTCAAATATAATGATAAAAAAAACATGTAATTTTTAGTACCTATTTTGAAAAAATTTAATATTTTAAAAATTTTACTTTTGACCTTGGTAATAATAGGGTTAATGAAAAAACATATTCTAAGTAGAAACATTTTGAAGAAATCTAAAGAAACCCCCCAGTTTTCCTATATAATTGGGATGTTCAAACTTTGGTCAGACGATATCTGATCTGAATGAAACTTTGTATTTGGATTATTGGGGTCAAATATAACAAATTTTGATATAACAACTTTCACTTTTTCTGGGACACTCTAGTGTTGGTCCATGAAAATAAAAACTATGACATAGACTAACAAATATGTATATTATAAAAAGCCCACAGTTGCTCCACTGGATATACACAGCGGTAATCAGACCAATAATGCTATACGGTATTATCGTCCATCTGCAAGATACTCAAAAGGGTGCGCTTTGTACAACTCCGTCGGATGCTTAAAATGTGATTCAGAACTTGCTACCTCTACAAATTTCAGATATATTACAATATGTTGACAAGCTTGTACTGTGAGTAAGAGAATCTCATTTAGCAAATTATAGATGGGCTTCTGTTCGAGGAAGTATTCATTTCATAGGTAGAAAGATCGTACAATAAGCAGAAATTTATATAACAAGAATAGAGACGGAAAGACCGGGAGGCATATAGACTTGTAAACAACCAGACAATAGTCAAAGAATGTCATAAAGCTTGACAGTCAGACAGACATATAAAAAGACTGTCGGTATAAGTGAGACACTTAATTTTTCTACACTGGACTCTTAAATTAATATCAACATAAAATGCTTCATTTAAACAGCCTCCACAAAGAAAGTCAGGGGCACGTATATTTTGGGATTTCAAAGAATAAATAGATCGTCAAAAAAAAAAATAAAGAGACGGAGGAAGGTAAAAGGGAAATGAGTCATCATTATTATTATGATCTTCCATCTACTTCACATTCAATGAAGCGATCGATCGTAACAAATCATTAAATTTTTATTAATGATTCTTGAGAAACAAAAAACCAATGTTTACAAACTTATAAATTTCACTGAAGTATGTGTGTGTTTATGTGTAAATAAATAAACAAATACACATGCATGCCTCTATAAATTCTTCACTACAAGTGCATTTTGATATCTGTTAAATTTTTTATATGTTTTCAACGAAGGTTTTTTTTTTTCAATTTGATCGTATATTAAATTTCTTTTATTTATGTCAATATTTGTCACAAAAAAAAGTATTTGATATCAATTGATTGAATTTCATGGCACTTTCGTTTAAGAGGTGGTCTTCTTAGAACTAAGAGCTTTATATACATACATATAAGAGGGTAATGATCAAGGGAATTGTCAAGAAAATTATAAAATTATTTCTTTTTGAATGTTAATCATTTTAATACGATAAAGTATTGAAAAAAGCACTTGAATTTTAAAAATTTTTTATAGCATTTTAATTGTCTTTTAAAGCCTATAATAACCCAGATTTTTAATGATCATGATAAATTAATATCGTTGATTTTGGCTATGCATGACCAAAACATATATATAATATCTATGAGGTTTTGAGCTCAAGGGTTTAAAGTTTTTGCTTACAAAATTTTTAAGTTGGACAAAAACATGGCTATATCTAATCTGTGACTTAAGCTTAACTTTAGTACAGGGGTGGCCACATATGAAGCCAATAAGAGACATTGTATAGTATATTTTCTATAGGTAGTAGAAATGGGAGTTTAAACCATAAAAAAAAAATTAAATAAACAAGTAAGAAAAGCTATAGTCGGTCAAGCCCGACTATATCATACCCTACTAAGGTTAAAAATGGACCAACAATTAAACAAGTTTTTCTTAAGTCTAAGAGACATACATACATATATTATATGCTAGTTGTTCAAAATTATGTGATTTATGTCATTTCCGGCTAAGGGCCTGATATGGAAGCTAGGATCAATTGTGTAGCGATTGTTATGAAATTTTGGTTATTAGTTTATATTTACAAAATATTTATCTATGCAAAGTTTCAGTAATCAACTGCATTTGTCTTTAGAGTTATAAACGTTTTTGTGCTTTTATGTGAATAAACGTCTTTTGAGAATGTGTCTGGTATGGAAGGTATGGTCAAATATGGGCCGATTTCTACAAAATTAGGTGCACTCATTAAGGTTATCATAAGCAATATTTGTGCTGAAGGGATGGCATCCCTATGGGAGGTGCCCGAAATAGTAATCCGATTTCGCCCAAAAAGTATAGGACCAAAATATGAGCCAAATTTCATAAAATTATCTTTAATGTTACAACCTCTACAATGATAACAAGCTTACATGGATAACAGGCCAGCCAGCCAGCTGGACGGTCATCGTTAAAACAACTCAGGGAGTAATTCTAAGTCGATTGGGTCTCAGACCAATATTTCTATGCGTTACAAACATCAGCACAAACCCAATTACCCTTTTCACCACTTTTTGTATCTCCTAAACTATAAGTCTGATTGTATCAGTATGTATGAGAGAATTATTAAGGAGAACCCAAGCTTTCTAAATTTTAGATTTGTGGTTACCATGTGCTTACACAAGGTGTATCATCGGGCGTCAAAGTAAACCCCCTCAGAAGTAGAAAAGCTTTTGGGGCGTGTAGCTCTTTTAATTGTTGTCCAATATGCTTTAATTGTTGTCCAATATGCTTGGAATGATCTTGAAAAAACAAAGAAAAAACATTTTTACTTCACTATAATAACTATTATGGGCTTGAAGTTATTTCATTTCAAAGATAAAAAAAAAATAAATTTTCTCATAGAAATTTTTGGATTTTTGGCCGATTCTGCGTTTGATATTAAATCGATAATTTTTTAAAAAATACCGACATACAATTAACAGTTTAGAAAATAAAATTGTAGAACCAGTTTTTAAATATTTCAAACCATTTTCCGTTGAGAAATTTCCAAAGTCAAATATTTTTCGCTGATCGAAAAAACTGATTTTTTCTCGATTTTTTACTTTTGACTAAGAAATTTTTTATTAAACCTTAATAATTTATTATATATTCATGGAGAAAGGGCTTCAAGTGTGAATTTAGTCTAAATTTAAATCAGTACAACACTCACCCTTTGTACAGCATTGGCCGAAAGATGTCTACGTTATATCAAAATTTTTGAGTTTTCGAACATATAACAAAAAAGTCAAGTCGATTTTGCTACTTTTTGTAATGCAGTTATTTAGCCTCATATATTCTCTTTAGATTTCCAAAATAAAAAGTAGGTCGAATTCATAAACGAATCCAGAAAATTGAATTTTATAAAAAATGTCAAATTTCTATACGCCATAATTATATTTGCAAAATAAGGTCAATTGGGTTCCCTTTTTTGAAATTTGTTTAATTTTTTTACATAAACAATAAAGTAAACTTTATCACTGCAAAAAATTATTTTTATATCTTGTACGGTTTTTCAGAAATTTAAGGTCAAATTTCGAAAATGATCAGATAAAAAATACACTCTAATATTCTTAATCGTTTGCCCTCTTCTTTTGATTTTTTCGTCGCAACGTAGAGCCGCATTTGCCCAACGTTGCTTTAGAACTTAAAAGTTTTTAATTAAAAAGTTTTACTGTAGTGTATTGCACTAAGATCCCAATTTATTATAATTATTTGTTATTGTAAGAAATAGTTTTCTGATAAAACCTAAAAATGTTGGCGGTAATACCTTTCCTCGAAGCGTTTCGATGGTTGGTTATTATCCCTAATTCTAGACAGAGCGAAAACCACACATTATATCTTATTTGAGGAACAGCATAAGTAAGAATTATTGTGTCCAACAATTATCAACATAAAGCGAAGATTATCATCTGAACAGAAACACACAAATATTTTTCAGTTTTATATTTTCTTTATTTCCCACATCCATTTTTGTTTAGCTTTTCATGAATAAGACATTTTTATTTAACGCCATTTTCCCTTTCCTTTTCATTACAGTTTGCAAAGAATGGCTAGTCCGTGAGGATGGCGCCTTGGCCTATAAACTACAATCACAAGAGAGTAAGTTTTCGAGATCCAAAAAAAAAAATTAAACCAAATCTATTATAAAACCAATTTTCTTTCGTATGACAGTCAACGATTTCTATAAAGGCAATCGTACACGAAACGCTGTGGTACGCGAGGACTTTCCCACTGCCTTGCAGGAGCAAATCAAAGAAAAAGAGACAGCCGACAAGCAAGTGGAGCAGTATAGAAGGAAATTAAGGGAACAGTAAGTTTTAATTAAGTCTTTGCGTTACATATAGGGTGGGCAGATTTGAGGTTAAAAAGTAAATTGGCTATCAAAAAATGAAATGTCAAGATTTTAACTGTCAACCTTTGACATTAAGATAAAAGTTTAAAAATTTTATCCATAAATCGCTACGCTCTTGAACAAAGAATATTAATTGTGAAAATTTACTTAAAAAACTGAGACTGAGAATCACCGCATTCGAAATCGATCAAAATATAAGATATTCCAAAAACATTTATGTAGCATACTTTTAGGATAATCTAAATAATATATAGCAGGGATGGGCACGCGTGAGAGCAAAAAAAATATTTTACAATAGCATATTTTTGAAAAAGCCACAATAGTAATAAGTTGGATAATAATATGGTGAGTTATTACCCAAGAAGGAAATTACCTATTTACAAAAGAGTCGTTGTTGTTGTTGTAGCAGCGTGACCGCAATAAAATTAGGGGACCCCTCTTAATCCAGTCACAATTGACGCGCCGTTTCAATAGGGTTAGTACATAGGGAATCAGGAGTAAGGAGGGTCGGGTTTGCTGTGTATTAGAAGAGGTGTTGGGTATTTTGTGGACTTTCTCCAAAAGCTGGGCAGGTGTTGGGTATTGTAGGACTAATTCTGGATCTGTATGAGTTAATTCGACTACAATAATCTGATCTTAGTTGTGCCAGTAATAACCTAAAGAGTCGTTTTAAGGGATGCTGAAGATGCAAAAATTGAAACATGTGAATGTCGGTAGACTCTGTAGCAAAACTATCAGAATGCGGTCATGCGAATAAATCGGTTTTAATGAGCGGATCATGTTACTTGATTTGTATTGATGAACATGAAAAGGAACCAGATGGAATTCGGGAAAAAATTATACCATTATTTTCACTGCTTTACGTTAAAACCGTAAAATATATGAAATATGAATTTATCCTAATAAAAAACATTCAAATAAAAAATGTAGCGTCCGTCACGTATCGTCCGCAATAGTTTATTTGTCGATTTATTTGTAACTGGAAAATTTTAAAAAATTTCTAAAAGCGTTTAGAATTTTTAATTACTTTGACCGATTTGTAGAAAACTACAGAAATACTTGTTGAAAAAATGTCACTTCCATTTTTTGTAGCGTCCCTCACAGAACTTGAATCGGGAATATTTTTTACCCCCAACTAAAGTATGCAAATACACAAATGCCAATCGAAAGTGCAATCGATGGACTATAATTCCCTGAAATCTGTGCGAAGATATCTCGTGTGGAACGAAAATGAGATTCATTTAGGTTCAACAATATTCGTATAAATGTATGGGAAGTCGCTTCAAAGTCTATTTTGAAGCTTCTTGACCGAATACAGGAGAGAGCGTAAGTTCTTATCGGTGCAAGGTATCTAAATTGATAGATTCCCTGGAACATCTCTTTTGCAATGTAGATTGTGTCACACTATTATATAGTTCCTCCTTTGAAATGCGATCTAACGAAATCAGGGAACTTATTCTCGAAACTCGGAGACACAACAGAGAAAATTTGTTTTTAGCCGTACAGTTCGCATATGGAATTTGATACCCGCAAAAGTCAGTCCTACCAGTTGCAATATGGGAAAGTTCAAATCAAATGTCCAAAAACACTATTTCATCCATCCTTTATCCATAACCTATTTTCCTAGTTCCAACATAATACATTGCATAACTACGGGTCATCCCCTCAGTGTTGCTCCTAAATTATTGTTTTTGAGACAATTATTGTTTTTGAGACAATTTACTTTCTAACCTCAAATTTGCCCATCCTTTATAATAAAATTCAACATGAAATTTAGGTCAATTCTTGCCTTGTCTTCTAGCTTAAATTGAAGTTTATAACTTAATTACCCTTATTATTTGAAGTCAAACCTTCGACTACGATCATTTCGAACTAGATTTCAAAAAATATTAAAACAATTTATTTATTCTAGTACGAAACTATTTTAGTCGAAGTTACGGAGAAATTGAAGTTTATAACTTAACTACTCTTATTATGAGAGTCGAAGTCACACCTTTGACTACGGCTATTTCGTACTAGATTAAAAAAAAATTAAATCAATTTCTTTAATCTAGTACGAAACTGTTGTAGTCGAAGTTATGATTTCAACTCTTATACTTGTTCAAATCATATTAAATTACTTTTTTTTGATTCCCAGGGAAGAGCATGACAAAAGAGTGGCCAAAGAAATAGCCGATAAGCTAGAAAGAGATCTCCAAGAGCAGAAATTAAGAGAACTAAGGGATAGCGAGCAAATAGCTCAACAAATGCAGGTGAGTAGTTTTAATCTTTAAGTTATGAAACAAATTTAAATAATAAATCCTTTCCTCTCCTTAGCAAATCTATGTTAATCTACCCCCAGTACCACCGCCCTCGGCCCGGGACAAAACCAGCAAGGTACCACCGCCAAGACCAGCCAAAAGTTCCACCCTACAGCAACAACATCAGCAGCAGCAGCCGCTAAATCATCATCAGCAACCCTTATCCCCTAATGGCTATCGTAATCCCAATAGTCCACCATTTCGCATAGTCTTGCAACAGCATCATTTCTCCAATACCGATGGTTATGTGGGTTTAGCCTTACAGGCTACACCTGCTCAACAGCGCAATCATCATCATAACATTCAGCCGAATAGTGTTACACAACAACAAAGATCCCCTTCCAATAATGCCAATCACTTTGTGGTAGGTGCTGTTGGTGGTAATGGTGAAAATAATCTATCACCAACTCATCCACAACATCCCACAACATCATCATCCTCAGCCTATCGTAATGGCATATTTGAATCATCTTCATCTGCCTCAATTGCTTCATCATCCTCCAGTGCTTCGGCCAGCAGACGCCAGAATGTATTTGATACTCAGCTTAATATGAACACAAGTTTTAATTTACCCCAGCCACTAACACCCAATTCACCACACACTCCTCTCACACCCAAAACACCGACACATGCATTCATGCACACACCACCCCCTTTGCCACCAAATCATCCGGTCACCCTAACACCACCCAATCCCACAACTTTTGCACACTCCAGCAACAGTCATCCAGATATAGAGGAAATTATTGATTATTCCGATGTAGCCGATAGTATAAGACGTTATGATATCTCAAATTCTGTAGATACACCAGATTCATTACATCACCCTACATCATCATCATCAGCCACTTCCTCACCAGCACATCATAATCATCATCACAATAACAATAATTTAAATCAAAGTGCTAGAATCAATCGTCTTATGTCACCATCTAATGAAAATCTTTTAAAAAATGATCAAAAATTTCAGAAACTATCACCCGAAAAATATGACCAGATGGTGGGTAATATGAATGGGGGTGTTATAAATGGGGCCGGTGCAGTTGGTGGTGCCGGTCCAAGTGCTGTTGCCAAAGAACGTCAGATTCAAGAGCATGCTGATGATATTGAGTTGTATGTGGACCCTTGTGATTATGCTAGTCTCAAGGATATCGGTTTGCCCATGCAGGAGATCAAAGAGATGAGTGCCAAAATGAAACAGGAGCAAAAAGATGCTGTGAGTAATCTGATCGGTTTCATCCAAGTCTTAAAATAATTAAAAATTTTCTTCTTCCAGCTACTGGCCCGTCGCTTGCAGGAACTTGAAGTTCATGATGGCATGTCGTTGGAGGAAAGAGATCGTATGCTGGCCATTGAGGCCCAAGATAAAGAATTAGCCAAAATGTTGCAGGACAGGGTAGGTTTCTATTAGGCGTAAGACGTTAAAGAGAGCAAAATTTCTCTTGAATTTCGAAATTTAATATTTAACAAACCAGTTTTAAGCACGATCTTATCCTAAAATTATTCAAAAACTTTACATAAAACTTTCCCAATTTCATCACTCGAAAGAATCAAAAAATGTAAGGATTTATAGTTACCTATCTAAATCGCTTCATGATTTTATGATTTTGCTAGTACTCATCTTCCATCTCCATCTCTCCAGTCTTTCCTTATTAGTTATTAGTAATAACTTTAACTCTTTCTCTTAACTCTATTTCTTGACCATGCTTTCTCTTAACTTTTAAAAAGATGGATTTTACTACGTGGGAGATATTAAGACCTGGTATGGCCACCATTTCAAGACGTCCAACTATATGTCAGACTTTAGCCAGTGTTCGTTTGGAATCACTTACCGGCATGCTTTCTCGTGTTAATACAAATGGACTAAGGGTTTGTCTTCGTGTCGTAGAATTTGTTATGGTTCGATTTTCACTTTCATTTCCTGATCGAAATTCATTCATGTTCATAACAGTAGAAATTATTTATGTTAGAATCAAGGCTTGGTTTAATCGTATTTCAAAGTTAGGCTAGAATTATTCCCAGTGGTTCTAAACATTGATAGCCTTTATGAATAATATTTAAGTAAGAACTAGAATAAAAACTTAATGTACTTCGTGTGCTCAAAGTTACATTTTTAAACTACGACTCCGCAAATCTTCTTCTGTAATTCTTGACTCTCAGCCTGGCATAGGACCACAACCATCCTTTTATATCGAACTCTTTTGCGAGATGTTAGTCATACGTCACTTCATAGATAGTTTTCAGCTTGCAACTCCGCATAAATTGACCTTTTTACGTTCTGACAGGTGCACCTATCTTGCTTCGCCTACAAATTAGCTATTCTACCTTTACAGTTTCGTATAATGTGCGCAAATTCCATGTCGCACACTTCAAACTTTCTTTCTTACCTATAATAGGTTTTTTAGTCCGATATCTTTGGATAGAATCAGTTTCATTCATCAGAATGTTCTTACACAGATAAGGCACCTCCAAAATCCTTATTCCAACTGTTTTAGCAGTGGAATTTCTCACATTATAACCACTTGGACTAATAATTTTGTAATGTTGTTTCTTTCCATGCTTGAAACATCGTGAGTCGATGGGTGATGAGTTCACGTTTGTATTCACGTTTGTATCCCATTTGTATAGCGAACCGCTCGATCAGAGACAGACGCCCGCTTGCAGCCGCAACTACATTTTGAATAGACACTGAAGTTTTGTACTGTATCAAGTATAATTATCTAAGACCCTTAGACCAAATTCGTTGAAATGGCTCCAAGATAATTTCCTCTTATGTTAGCCCCGATCTAGAATCCCACACAGGATGTTTACCGCATTTTTAACTAGGTTGCTCAAGTTACCAGAATATACCATGAGGAGGTTAGAACAGGAATTGGATACAGCTCCTACCTGCTAGCTGAAGACGCCAGACAACAACTTAATCCCATTACATCCCAACTCTACAAATATGACGTGAAAAATTAGATGAAATTTTTATTTACCATCCGATATTTCGAAGAGGTTTTAATTTGAACTTGGTACGATTCCCTGCTTTTACAATGATACATTATTTTTTATAAGCTATCGGAAATACGATATGATTTGTTCATTTTGTTCCTAGATGGCCTTAACCAAATCTTACTATCTTATACTTTGCGTAGCGATTTTCCTTATCTCATTCTAGCTAGTTTGCATACTTACTGCTTCGATTATCTGTTTTAGGAATGACCTTCTTCGGAAGTCGTTTCCACCCGATATATATATAATCACTGGGTTTTCATATTGTATGGCTTTTTAAACACAATTTTCGTTTTTGGATTTCAATGAATTAAGTTGGGCATATTTTGAGTTGCCTTCTTTATTCGGCTGGAGTTACCGAATATTGAGATGATGGCGCCGAGATAACAGAATGTTTGGAACTCCTCTAGAGTTAAGTGATGTGGGTAAATATAGAATGAAGCGAATGCAAAAATAGCCAATCCTTTCGATACAACAACCTCACCCATTCTCCTGTAATGGACTTGATAACCTCCATTAACTCTAATGAGTCTTTTTTGATTGCCTGCTTGAAGGCCCACGTCAGAGCCCAGCATCAGTTGAAAGGGTAATCAGTTGTTATGTAGCTAAACTTTACTGATAACGGAGACCGAATTAATCAATAATAACAACTGTAATCGCGTTCGTTGATCTCATCAGGGTTGGATAAGGTTTGCTTTTCAGTGGTAATAAGTCTCGCTTTGATTATGAAGTCCATAGTGAACCACTGAAGGTTGCTATTATATCAGGCCGTTAAGCTATGCTTGTCGTCTTAAAAAGCATCAACTATGTAGATATCCTAGGTCTCAAATACTCCAGGACAGGGTAAGAGCAGAGAAGGTATTTGATAGTCTTCCACACCTTAAAGTAACTCGTTTAATGCCAAGAAATTGTGCTACTTTCACTGGATGAGTTCACAAATCCTCAGGACTAAGTGAAGTAGGGTTGGCGATACAGTAGTTAGAGTATCATAGGGACCCTGACCACATGGTAGGCATATGTTGGGGACAGCAAGACCAAAAGATGTTTAATCTGTTGTTCCATCCAGATTTCAGTTGAACAAGAACGACTCTTGTCTGCGGCAAGTTCTTTTATTATTCTGCTGCTTCCAGTGGATGGGTCAACAAATCCTCATGACTAAGCGATACAGAGGTATTGTGAGGACCTGACCACATACTGGACATACGTTAGAAACGGCATCTCGCTCCATCCGGATTTCAGTTGAGCCAGAATGACTCTTGTTTTCAGCGGCAAGTTCTTTTCTTCTTCTGCTATGGGTGGGGACGGCACGACCAAAAGATGTTTAATCTGTTGCTCCATCCCGATTTCAGTTGAGCAAGAACGGCTTTTGTTTTCCGCGGCAAGTTATTTTATTCTTCTGCTGCTTTCAATGGATGAGTCAATAAATCCTCATGACTAAGCGATACAGAGGTATCGTAAGGACCTGACCACATACTGAGCGTTAGGGAAGTCATCTCGCTCCATCCCGATTTCAGTTGAGCCAGAACGACTCTTGTTTTCCGTGGCAAGTTCTTTTCTTCTTCTGCTATGTGTGGGGACGGCAAGACCAAAAGTTGTTTAATCTGTTGCTCCATTCCGATTTCAGTTGAGCAAGAACGATTCTTGTCTTCGTCAATTTATATTTTTTTTCTGCTGCTTCCAATGAATGAGTCAACAAATCCTCATGACTAAGCGATACAGAGGTATCATGAGGACCTGACCACATGCTTGACATATGTCTGGGATGGCATCTCGCTCTATCCCGATCTCAGTTGTGCCAGAACGACAATTGTTTTCCTCGGGAAGTTCTTTTCTTCTTTTGCTATGGGTGGTAGGCGACCTTCTAATACAACATTCATGCGATAAAATGAAATCGCGGAGTTGGTCGCATCTCTATGAATGATGCTTAACGCTGGCATGTACGAGAAATGATTTAAAGAATCAAGTAAATATCATCGTTACATGCCTTGGGAAATACTTCAACTCTTTGATGTTGAAGTGAGGATGACATCCCAAAAGGAACTGGTGAGACAGCTTGATGTGTTCCATTACTGGAAGGATATTTGGTTCCTCATGAAGATGATGGGGTGAGGTAATTTGTGACTTACTTAAATGGCCTACATTTACATAGGGTGATACCACGAGGAGGTCAGTATCCACAGTTGAGATGAAGAATAACCCAAATAAGTCTCTACTTCTTCTGTTTTCCTTGCCTCCCAGCGGAGCATAGGGCCTGTACTTACCAAGTTAATACCAATCAGAACCGTTGCTTGGTATTTAACATCCCCTGCATTTGTAGGCAGAATGTTATTATTCTTAGGGCTGCATTTTGGAAGAATTGGATATTTCTCCACTTAGCAACGCTGACCACACCGGGGCTGCATAGCAACATACAAAAGTAACTTTTCGATCCTTTAGCCTAACCTTCCAGTCAGACAGAGTTATTACGAGAGCATTTTCTATCTAAACGACGACTCGTAAATATATATCTTAATCGCAGTAGGATTCTAGTTTATTTGAAATTTGCAAGGTAATTCAAAGCCTTGTTAACTCGGTTACACCCTGTGATTTGAAATTCTCATAAAAACAGTAAACAAACTCGTTGAGAGATCTACGAAAATCGGTCGAATTTCAGAGACTTAATTCGATTTGCTTGCAATAAGTCAATCCATTACTTTTTAAAGGCCATAAATCTCGTTATTCATTAGATCGATCGAATTTCCGTTAATAAAGCACACTTCTGCACTCGGTCGAAAAAATTCTAAAATCTCCGTCCCATACATGAGAGTTGTATAACATTTTTGGTCGGATATAGGTGGCATATTTAAAAAATTAGGAGGTCTTCTGGAGTAAAGTATCTCTAGCGCTGTTTAAGAATTCCGGGACACTTGAATGCTGCTATCAACATTTAATTTTTGGTCAGTCCAAAGATTAATCGTTTGATAATTTTGTAATGCGATATTTATAGAAGATCGATTACGAACTGGCCACAAAATAAACAAGTTTTGATAAAAGTGCGCTATGCCTCACTCGAAGGCCTTAGAAATATCTAATGACAAAATTTTTCCGTTATGAAGTTTCTATTTAGATGGAGTGATAAAACTAAACTCGAACGAAATTTCGCTCAGAAACACGATATAATATTTAAAATCGATTTCGGACAAATTTCTTTAGAGCGATTATAGAATTTTATTTTCGCTCAATAGTTCCTTCTTCTCCCTAGAGTGAGATTTGAAAAAAATATCACAAAGTTTAAGGAAATCAGAAACGAAGTTATGCTTTTGTGACCAAAGTTCTGAGGTTGCTGTGGCTTAGTTTGTTTGCACGTCGACTCCAAAGAAGAACATATAATTTTCAGCCTGGGTTCGATATCCGGTCACGGCAATATAAATTTCTTTAATTATTGACTGCTATTTAAAATATTAATTACCACAACATCCTCCATTGGCGGTAAGCTTCCAGTAATAACAGGCCACCGATTTAAAAGTAATAAAATTGGCTGTAGAACAGAAAGCAACAAGAATTTCACTGTTCTAATAACAGAATTACAGTGTTGAATTAAATTAGGCTTTATCTCTACTTTTCACCACCTTTCATCGTTTCTAATATTCCCTTTTCAAAATAGGTAACTCAATTCGTATATGCACTATATTTAATTGAATAGGCGGTGTATATGACTGACAATTACTTCTCATTTGATGTAACCGATTGTTTAATGTAAGTCGTAGCTTTTGGAAGTATCATCGTCAAATATCAAGAAAATGTTTGAGCATCTAATTCCAAGTAAAATGTTCAATTCTCTAAAATAATCGTAACGAAAGCTTGAATCAAGAGCACCTTTTCTGATCTTATGTTTTTATGTTCAAATATTTTTGAGTTTTGAAAAAAATTAGGTAGTCGAGCACGAATCTTCTTACTAAAGACGTCTTCCTTCAATATTTATGATTTCCCTTCAAAAATTTTTCTATAATACCATTTTCCCATTTCAATTAATAAACCACCTCTTCCATCCCCTTCCAGGAAAAAGCCAAAGCAAAGCGAGCCAAAGAGAAGGCACGACAACGTAAGAGCCAACAGAAGGAACCCCAAACCAATGGCATTCACACACATCAAGGACCCCTGCAGCCAGTGCCGCAAGATGGTATGAACACATCATCATCGTCGTCATCACGACACAGTCATACCTTGTCCAATGATGGCAGTGGTCACTATCCTCGCGAACAAATTGAAGAGGATCCTTTAGATTTAGAGGCCTATTCCAGTCCAATTGATGTCCTCAAGCATACACAACGCACACAAAACGGTTGCCTAACAAATGGCAGTTTGACACGTGACATTGCCAGTCAACAGGCCCGACATGCTAGTCTCAATCGTGAGGATGATATTTATACGCTGCCCGTAGATAGTTGCCGTCCAGGTCCAGGGAGTACAAATAATCGACCGGCCTCGATAAGTGTGGGCGGAAATGGTGGTGCAGAGTTGGCAGTGCCAATACAAGCGGGTTATTCACAGAATTCAATGACTAGGTAAGGTTTCTTCTTCTGTTATCCGTGTCTCCCAGAGGAGCATAGGGCCTTGAAGTAAATTTTTGAAAAATTTCTTTTAAAAAGTAAATTTTCGAAAACTTTATTCATAATTAAACAAAAAATTTTTAAAAAATTTCCTTTAAAAATTAATTTTTTGAAAAATTTCCTTAAAAATAAATTTTTCGAAAAATTTCCTTTAAAAAGTAAATTTTTTAAAAATCTTCTTTAAAAAGTAAAAATATTCGAAAAATTTCCCTTAAAAAGTAAATTTTAGAAAAATTTCCTTTAAAAAGTAAATTTTTGAAAAAATTCCTTTAAAAAGTGAATTCTCGAAAAATTTCCTTTAACAAGTAAATTTCCTAAAAATTTCCTTTAAAAAGTAAATTCTCGAAAAATTTCCTTTAACAAGTAAATTTTCGAAAAATTTCCTTTAACAAGTAAATTTCCGAAAAATTTCTTTAACAGTAATATTTTCGAAAAATTTCCTTTAAATAGCAAATTTTTGAAAAATTTCTTTTAAAATTTAAATTTTTGAAAAATATATTTTAAAAATTAAAATTTTTAAAAATTTATTTTAAAACTAAAATTTTCGAAAAATTTCCTTTAAAAAGTAAATTTTTGAAAAATTATCTTTAAAAAGTAAATTTTCGAAAAATTTCCTTTAAAAAGTAAATTTTCGAAAAATTTCCTTTAAACAGTAATTTTTCGAAAAATCTTCTTTAACAAGTAAATTATTGAAAAATTTCTTTAACAGTGATATTTTCGAAAAATTTCCTTTAAATAGCAAATTTTTGAAAAATTTCTTTTAAAAATTAAATTTTTGAAAAATTGATTTTAGAAAAATTTCCTTTAAAAATTATATTTTCGAAAAATTTCCTTTAAAAAGTAAATTTTCGAAAAATATCCTTTTAAAAGCAAATTTCTTTAAAAAGCAAATTTTCGAAAAAAAATTCCTTTAAAAAGTAAATTTTCGAAAAATTCCCTTTAAAAAGTAAATTTTCGAAAAATTCCCTTTAAAAAGTAAATTCTCGAAAAATTTCTTTAACAAGTAAATTTTCGAAAAATTTCTTTAACAGTGATATTTTCGAAAAATTTCCTTTAATAGCAAATTTTTGAAAAATTTCTTTTAAAAATTAAATTTTTGAAAAATTTATTTTAGAAATCAAATTTTTAAAAATTTCTTTTAATACTAAAGTTTTCGAACAATTTCCTTTAAAAAGTAAATTTTCGAAAAATATTCGTTAAAAAGTAAATTTTTTAAAAATTTTATTTAAAAAGCAAATTTTCGAAAAAACAAATCCTTTAAAAAGTAAATTCTCGAAAAATTTCCTTTAAAAAGTAAATTCTTAAAAAATTTCCTTTAACAAGTAAATTTTCGAAAATTTTCTTTAACAATGATATTTTCGAAAAATTTCCTTTAAATAGAAAATTTTTGAAAAATTTCTTTTAGAAATTAAATTTGTGAAAAATTTCTTTTAAAAATTTAATTTTCAAAAAATTTCCTTTAAAAATTTAATTTTCGAAAAATTTTCTTTTAAAAATTCAATTTTTGAAAAATTTGTTTTAAAAAGTAAATTTTCGAGAAATTTCCTTTAAAAAGTAAATTTTTGAAAAATTTCTTTTAAAAGTAAATTTTTGAAAATTTCGAAAAAAAAGTCCTAGTTAATTTTCATTTTTCGAAAAATTTCCTATAAATAGTAAATTTAAAAAAAAAAATTTCGAAAAATTACTGGAAAAATTTTTAGATGGAACTTATTATTTTTTTAAAGGTATAATATTTAATGATCTTTTATTTTACAGATCTGAAAACTATTCCATACACTCTCATGATTCTCTGAATTCTCGCCTTAGTTCTGGCTCAAAAACTCAAGCTTTTGGTATATATGTATAGGAATTTTAAGTACCTTTGGAAGGCCCAAATATTAACTTTTTTCTTTTTATTTCATTTTACTTTTCAGATCAAAACTCCAGCCCCACTCCACCTTACATGCCAATTCAAGGTACAAGGCGATCGAATTCTAGCGAAGATCGTAAAAAGAAATCCAAGGACAATAAATGCACACACCAATAAAACTTCACAATATATTTAAAGGATGATATATGTATCAATATCAAACCAACATAAAACTATATAACTTTATTCATATTCTCATTATCATAAACAAAAAATAATATTTATTAACTATTAAACTAATCTATAAAAAAAAGAAAGAAAGAAAAACAATTAAATTGTTCTTATCCTCTTGAAAATGATAAAAAAAATATCCCAAAGGAAAATTTAATCAAACTTAAAAGTACTTATTCGTCAGAACATACATAAATACCAAGTATAAACCCGTATCTCATTATATTCATCTCAAAACCCTTTTTCTAACCTTAAAATTAAACATTTTCAAATAAAACTTAACTCCTAATAGACATTTTCGTAACATATCATGTGTTAGATTCAAAATATAGACTGGTTTTATAAATGACAAATTTTATTTTGAAACTTTTTGGTATATCCATTAAATTTTATAGCTTTTAGATAAACTTTAACTTTCTAAAGAACTGATTCGATATTTTGCTCTCTGTTTATGTCAAACTCTCTCAATCTCTCTTTTTATAGTTAAACAATTTTATCTCAAATTTATTTTATTTTAATTCAATGACAAAGATTTATGTATTTTATAGTTAATTTAATTTTATTCTTATGATATTTAGTCTTAATCAAATCAAAATTTTCAAAATTATTCGTAATCAAAACGAAAACGTCTAATTATTTATATAGTAAAAGTATCAAAAAACTTTAAGTATTCAATATTTAAGGGTATTTTCTATGATCTATTATAAAATATTTTTTTCCTAATATTTAAGCTTTACAAAATAAAGGAAATTATAAAATATTCAATAAAAAAAACTTAAATTCGTTTAATTTTATTCAATTTTATTCAAATTTTACAAAAGCATCAGGGGCCAAATTACGGCAGTCGATATAAATTACAAATTACGGCATTCGATATCGACCGAAATCTTAGATATTTTTCAAAACATTTGTATAGCATACTTTAAGGATAATCAAAATTATTTGAAAGAAGCACAGTATACTATATTTTTTGAAGTTATTTGCCAAAAAATGAACTATATTAAAAGAGTTTTAATTGAACAATATATATTTTTAAAAACGAATCAAAATGGATGCCAAATTTCAATAAACTTTTTGCATTGAAGTAACTTTCAACATCCCCTAAGTATACTTCACAATATTCGCTTAAAAGTCTGGGGCCAAATTACCGCATTCGATATCGATCAAAAATTTAGACTTTTAAGCGAATATTGTGAAGTATACTTTAGGGATGTTGAAAGTTACTTCAATGCAAAAAGTTTATTGAAATTTGGCATCCATTTTGATTCGTTTTCAAAAAAAATATATTGTTCAATTAAAACTCTTTTACTATTGTTCATCTTTTGGCAAATAACTTAAAAAATATATAGTTAACTGTGCATATTTTCAATAATTTTGATTATCCTTAAAGTATGCTATACAAATGTTTTGAAAACATCTAAGATTTCGATCGATATCGAATGCGGTAATTTGGCCCCTGAGTTTTCGATCGAATGCGGTAATTTGGCCCCAGTTGTAGTTCATCTTGAGACTCTGTTGGATTCGAAAAACCATTTAAAAATTTATACTTATGGCTCGATTGTGTATCGCATCTTAACTTCAATTGTGTTATCAATTGCCAAAGTGGCATTACATATGGCAACTAATAACCAATAGCAGAGCCTAAGTTGCCTTGTCAATTTAATCGAAAATTTTACGAAAGCATCACTTGAAGTATATCTTTAGACACAATCAGGTTCAAAAAATCATTCAAAAATCCATTACAATACGGCAGGACCAAAGTTAAGTTGCCAAAGTGACATTACGCAGGCAACTAATAACCGATAGCAGAGCCTCAGTTGCCTTGTCAATTCAATCGAAAATTTTACCAAAGCATCGGTTGTAGTTCATCTTTAGACATAATCGGGTTCGAAAAATCATTCAAAAATTCATTACAATGCGACAGGAACTAAATTTCGATATAAGACATCATCGCATAATTGCCACACTTGTTCATCATTTACAGTGACTTATCCTTTTGGACTGAGATAGATTATTTGAAGAACATCTCCAAAACCTGCAAACAAATAAAATAACTTTATAAAATTCTATAAAATCATATAGAGTGGAAACATAAAAAATCTAATTATACCCTTCACCAGATGGAAAGGGTATTATAAGTTTGTGCTGATGTATGTTATGCATAGAAATATTTATCTTAGACCCACCTTTTAGTATACCAATAGATTTAGCGATGTCCGTCCGTCTGGCTGGCTGGCTAGACCCCCATGTAAACCTTGTAATTCTAAAGATAATTTGATTAAATTTGGCAGAGTTAATTTTATAATAATGGATATAATGGATATGGGACCATGGCTATTGAAATTGGTCAAAATCGGTCCATTATTTATGGTACTTCACATAGGTCCCACTTCTCAGAATTGATATATTGGCCACAAATATCAATATTTTTTCATGAAATTTAAAACAAATACTGCTTATGTAAACTTAAATCACTGTACCAAATTTCGTTGAAGTCGGTCCTCATTTGACCATAGCTCCCATACAAACTCTTCTTTAAAAACGCACTAAATGTGACAAAAAACACTAAAAAGGGCTTGACCGACTATAGCGTTTTCTTACTTGTTTTTATATAAAAATACAAACGGACTCGCTTACTCAATCCATGATTCGTTTAACCAATTACGTTGATTATCCGGGAAAGGACTTAAAAAAACATACGATGGGAATTTACTTTTAATCAGGTTCATTTCGCTGTTTGGAGATAGTTTGGCACAAAAAATTATTTTCTAGTTGAACTTACTTTCCGGTATTGAAATTTACTATATTTATACAAAACTAGCTGTAATTTGCGCGCGTTGCTGCGGCACCAACTAAAATAAATTTGAAGAATGACATTAGAAATCTCCATCGACTTATGCGCTACAACATTGCTAAAGATCATAGCATGATCAATTGCGCAATTTACGACTCAATTAATTTTGACTCAATTAATGTAGATTTGCCGACGAAAATTATTAGCATCCATTTAAAACCTCATACGCAACAACTTTTCTGTGGCGCCACCTGATGAGAATTGGTCATACGAACTTAGAAACCCTCGTCGGCCCATGCGAAATAACTTTGCTAAATATCGTACTATGATCAAATTAATAAAAAGTTCACGATTAAATTCAATTTGAGTAATTTTCAGTGGCGCCACCTGTCAGAACTTAGACATACCAACTTGGTAATGTTCGTCGGTTCATGCGCAACAACTTTGCTAAAGATCATTACTTGATCAAATTTTTATATATATAGAAGATAGAGTTTATACAATTTATGAATCATTTTTATACAATATTTTACATACACATAAAAAATTTCCATGGATTTTATAAACTCCAAAAAAACACTAATAATCTGTTGCAAAAAATGTGATAAATGAAGAACCGCTTGACCGATTTTGAGCAAACTTCACATAAACCATCTACTAAATTGGACTATTTTACAGAGCCTAAACATTTGGTTTGTATAGATGAGGTCTTGAGTTATAGAGTTACAACAAAAAGTGGCATTGATTTTTATATATATCATCATCTTAAAGACCAAATAACGTATCTTCAAAAATTCCAAAATTGAGTTTTTTATGGATTATTATTCCCTATATCGTAACGTATATCTGTGAAAAGTTTTGAACATCTAATATCAAAAATGACCAAATTATTACAGTTGTTGTACCTAGCACTTAAAAAAAATGGAACTAAATCATCAAAAATCGCGATAAAAGTTTAATTTTGTTGCATAGTGTAATTTAAACAATCATTAAACCAGAAAAATATTTATATGTATAAAAAATTTGATTTATTCATACAAATTTTTACTGCAGATAGGTTATTTGGTTTCAGATTTTTGCAATTCCAAATAACCTAAGTGACATAACATAGGCTGTGTTTAGAAAAACAAAATTTTTTCAACCGATATATATTTCTGGTTTCATTTTAATCTAAATACATAATTTTCGTTTAAATATTTGCAAATAGTTCCAATTTTATAACGTTTTTCCCCCCTCCTGTAAACTTTTGAAAACTGAAGATAGATTATTTCGTTTTTTAGATAACGATATAGATTTCACAGAAATTTTGACTATATATATATTTACATAAATCACTATATGAAATTTTGACTCGTATTTGAACATAGCTCCCATAGCAACATCTACAAGATTTTAGAGACTTATTCAGTTTATCTAAAAATGGAGAAAATTTTAAGGTTTGGATATTTATATCTAAAATTTAAAAGCAATAGAAATAACATTTTAAAACCGTTTAGATCAGTTAAAGTTAATGTATAACTAAAGGGTTATTCATTTCGTGGTTTCAAAAGTAAAGGACCAATTTTTTACTTTCAGTTGATAGTCTGACATTAACGAAAATGGATCGCTTAAGTATCACACAACGCATAAAAATTATCGAAACATACTACAAAAATGGTGAATCTGCAACTGCCACATATCGTGCTTTAAGAAATTACGGTTTACGTAATCGTCCAACTACACAAGCAATTGGCAAAATTGTGAAGAAATTTGAAGAGACTGGAGCGGTTACACATATTGCAAGGCCTGTGCATTATCGTTTCGCTCGTTCCGCTCAAAATATCGCTGCTGTAAGTGAAAGTGTTGCCGAAGACCCAAATTTGTTGATTCCTCGTCGTTCTCAGGAATTAGGTCTGTCTTACGGCACATTATGGGGTATTTTGCATTTAGATCTACACCTACATCCATATAAAGTCCAGCTCACACAACAACTGAAGCCAGCTGACCATTTACCTTGTAGATACGCTTAATAACTGCTTGAACAACTGGCGGTAGACGGCGATTCTCGAACAGCGATGAAGCACATTACTCACTTGGTGGATATGTTAATAAACAAAATTGTCGTATTTAGGGTTCTTAGAATCCTCAAGTAATTGAAGGGAGGCCATTATATCTAGAATAAGTCACTATTTGGTAGGCCCTTTTGGTCCGAAGGTGTAATTGGACCTTACTTCTTCGTAAACGACGATGGTACGACTGTCACTGTGAATTCGAAGCGTTATGGTCATATGATAACCGACTTTTTTTTTGCCTGCTATTGAAGAATACGACTTGGAGAATATGTGGTTTGAACAAGACAGTGCCACATGCCACAACTCGAGCGAATATGGCTTTATTGCAAGAGACATTTCCTGGCCGCGTAATTTCTCGTCGTGGCGATATCAACTGGCCACCAAGGTCATGCGATTTGACACCAACTCTTGAGCACTTAAAAAACAAGCATCCGTCAAGTTATGGCTGAAATACCACCCAATGTGTGATAAAAGGGGTTCGAAAATTACCTCAAAAGAATTAATGCTTGCAAAATTTTGTGTGGTGATCATTTAAATGATGTAGTATTTCATACATAATGTCAACATTTTAACTTTAAAATAAAAAAGAAATATCATGAAAAAATATTTTATATGCGTTTTATTTACGTTCCCTTTTAAACCGCAAAACGAAAAATCCTGTATATATTTTTCCGAACTTACTTTTTTACATGAACAAAGATAATAACATCTTAAGGTTTTTTTTATATATTTGAATCATCCTGTCACCGAATGTATCACATAAGCAATATTTGTTAGCGCCTTAGAGTATGCAATAACTTTGAGTTGCAAAACGTACATACTCTAAAATTAAACTAAGAAATAAACGTTATTTTTAATTTTTTGAAAATTTACTATTTTTATAGGAAATTTTTAAAATTTTCTATTTTTTTATATAAATTTTGAAAATTTCCTATAAAAATAGGAAATTTTGAAAATTTCCTATAAAAATAAGAAATTTTGAAAATTTCCTATAAAAATAGGAAATTTTGAAAACTTCCTATAAAAATAGGAAATTTTGAAAATTTCCTATAAAAATAGGAAATTTTGAAAATTTCCTATAAAAATAGGAAATTTTGAAAATTTCCTATAAAAATAGGAAATTTTGAAAATTTCCTATAAAAATAGGAAATTTTGAAAATTTCCTATAAAAATAGGAAATTTTGAAAATTTCCTATAAAAATAGGAAATTTTGAAAATTTCCTATAAAAATAGGAAATTTTGAAAATTTCCTATAAAAATAGGAAATTTTGAAAATTTCCTATAAAAATAGGAAATTTTGAAAATTTCCTATAAAAATAGGAAATTTTGAAAATTTCCTATAAAAATAGGAAATTTTGAAAATTTCCTATAAAAATAGGAAATTTTGAAAATTTCCTATAAAAATAGGAAATTTTGAAAATTTCCTATAAAAATAGGAAATTTTGAAAATTTCCTATAAAAATTGGAAATTTTGAAAATTTCCTATACAAATAGGAAATTTTGAAAATTTCCTATACAAATAGGAAATTTTGAAAATTTCCTATAAAAATAGGAAATTTTGAAAATTTCCTATAAAAATAGGAAATTTTGAAAATTTCCTATAAAAATAGGAAATTTTGAAAATTTCCTATAAAAATAGGAAATTTTGAAAATTTCCTATAAAAATAGGAAATTTTGAAAATTTCCTATAAAAATAGGAAATTTTGAAAATTTCCTATAAAAATAGGAAATTTTGAAAATTTCCTATAAAAATAGGAAATTTTGAAAATTTCCTATAAAAATAGGAAATTTTGAAAATTTCCTATAAAAATAGGAAATTTTGAAAATTTCCTATAAAAATAGGAAATTTTGAAAATTTCCTATAAAAATAGGAAATTTTGAAAATTTCCTATAAAAATAGGAAATTTTGAAAATTTCCTATAAAAATAGGAAATTTTGAAAATTTCCTATAAAAATAGGAAATTTTGAAAATTTCCTATAAAAATAGGAAATTTTGAAAATTTCCTATAAAAATAGGAAATTTTGAAAATTTCCTATAAAAATAGGAAATTTTGAAAATTTCCTATAAAAATAGGAAATTTTGAAAATTTCCTATAAAAATAGGAAATTTTGAAAATTTCCTATAAAAATAGGAAATTTTGAAAATTTCCTATAAAAATAGGAAATTTTGAAAATTTCCTATAAAAATAGGAAATTTTGAAAATTTCCTATAAAAATAGGAAATTTTGAAAAGTTCCTATAAAAATAGGAAATTTTGAAAAGTTCCTATAAAAATAGGAAATTTTGAAAATTTCCTATAAAAATAGGAAATTTTGAAAATTTCCTATAAAAATAGGAAATTTTGAAAATTTCCTATAAAAATAGGAAATTTTGAAAATTTCCTATAAAAATAGGAAATTTTGAAAATTTCCTATAAAAATAGGAAATTTTGAAAATTTCCTATAAAAATAGGAAATTTTGAAAATTTCCTATAAAAATAGGAAATTTTGAAAATTTCCTATAAAAATAGGAAATTTTGAAAATTTCCTATAAAAATAGGAAATTTTGAAAATTTCCTATAAAAATAGGAAATTTTGAAAATTTCCTATAAAAATAGGAAATTTTGAAAATTTCCTATAAAAATAGGAAATTTTGAAAATTTCCTATAAAAATAGGAAATTTTGAAAATTTCCTATAAAAATAGGAAATTTTGAAAATTTCCTATAAAAAGAGGAAATTTTGAAAATTTCCTATAAAAATAGGAAATTTTGAAAATTTCCTATAAAAATAGGAAATTTTGAAAATTTCCTATAAAAATAGGAAATTTTGAAAATTTCCTATAAAAATAGGAAATTTTGAAAATTTCCTATAAAAATAGGAAATTTTGAAAATTTCCTATAAAAATAGGAAATTTTGAAAATTTCCTATAAAAATAGGAAATTTTGAAAATTTCCTATAAAAATAGGAAATTTTGAAAATTTCCTATAAAAATAGGAAATTTTGAAAATTTCCTATAAAAATAGGAAATTTTGAAAATTTCCTATAAAAATAGAAAATTTTGAAAATTTCCTATAAAAATAGGAAATTTTGAAAATTTCCTATAAAAATAGGAAATTTTGAAAATTTCCTATAAAAATAGGAAATTTTGAAAATTTCCTATAAAAATAGGAAATTTTGAAAATTTCCTATAAAAATAGGAAATTTTGAAAATTTCCTATAAAAATAGGAAATTTTGAAAATTTCCTATAAAAATAGGAAATTTTGAAAATTTCCTATAAAAATAGGAAATTTTGAAAATTTCCTATAAAAATAGGAAATTTTGAAAATTTCCTATAAAAATAGGAAATTTTGAAAATTTCCTATAAAAATAGGAAATTTTGAAAATTTCCTATAAAAATAGGAAATTTTGAAAATTTCCTATAAAAATAGGAAATTTTGAAAATTTCCTATAAAAATAGGAAATTTTGAAAATTTCCTATAAAAATAGGAAATTTTGAAAATTTCCTATAAAAATAGGAAATTTTGAAAATTTCCTATAAAAATAGGAAATTTTGAAAATTTCCTATAAAAATAGGAAATTTTGAAAATTTCCTATAAAAATAGGAAATTTTGAAAATTTCCTATAAAAATAGGAAATTTTGAAAATTTCCTATAAAAATAGGAAATTTTGAAAATTTCCTATAAAAATAGGAAATTTTGAAAATTTTCTGTGTTTTTATCGATATAGAATGCGGCGATTTGGCTCCAGGTTTAGAATGTATAAGAAAAAGTGGAATTTTACCATGTTTGACAACATTGATCGGTATGCTAAATACATATAATTGATCATGTCGGAATAGCAACGATATATTTAAGATGGACCATATATAATTAAAATATTTTAAACTGATCATGCTTTTTTAACACAAAAATCCAACAAAATATTTTACATTTAAAATGATCATCACACTTACCTTAACATAAAATCACAAGAATTAAATGAAAATTTCAAACACATTGAACAAAATTTCAAACATATTTACAGATTTTATTTATTATGTATTTTTGTCAAGATTTCAAAACTTATAACTTATATTTTCAATATAACAGTAAGCTTGCGGCCAATACCGGAGATCAAAACTTGTGAAACTGTGATAATAAGTCACAAGTTAGGGTCTCAGGGAATCAGCCATACAAACATTTAAAATCTAACTAAAGCAATATAAATAATTGATTTATATTTATATTGCAATTTTTTTTTATATATAAATTTTTTCAGCACAAAAATTTTTAGTTAAGAAAATTTTCAAAAAATTTATAAACACAACAAGAACAACAATTAATAAAAAAAATTTAAACAATTTACAAAAATGACAAGTTTGAAGTTAACAAAAAATTTTTTAAATTTAAAAAAATTTTAATTTAAAAATGTTACTTAAAACTTTTGCAAAATTGTAAATTGTTGTAAACTAAATTATAAAGAAATATTTAAAAGCACCAACAAGAAAATTAAAAATAAAAGCAAATTTTTTAGGTTTAAAAAGTTTAACATTCAGTTTCACTCACTCACACACTTTGCATTGTTTCACATTAGGGATATTCACTTTTCTTCATATGCTGCCTTTGAGGGTATTCACTCACTGTAGCAAATGTCTTAAAAATTTTAGTTAAATGCTGCTTTTAGTCAAGCAAAGAAAGCTAGCACGTTGTATAGTATGTTAAATGCTCTATCTCACTCTCTCTTTCCCACGTTTTGTAGAATAGGAGCAGAAGAATACTACTATACAACCTACTACCTCAATTTGCCAGAGAGATTAGTTGAGAGATTATATATAAAACTCTTATTTTAAAAATGGTGGCTTTAAATTTTGACTTTCATTAAAGAAATTAAAAATAATCTATTAGTTTCGGATGGGATTTAATTTCAAGGATTCTAGGACATGCTTTCTTTGAGGGGAAAAAATTAGTTAACCACTTGTCCTTTACTCGAAGTTCTCGTCTTCTCTATAATTATTTTGTTCTCTTTCTCTTATTATGTTGTTTACATTGACAGACTCCCATAATGCCGGTCTTGTAACCTGAATGCATTAGCACAAGTTCGGATTTACGGGTTTCTGTTAATGGTCCATAGTCAAATATGCACCATTTCATAGTTCGAAGTTTCAGAATACTCAATAGTACTTTTTGTATTGGCACTGATTTCGTATATTTTCAGTTTTAAGTAATTCTCGTATTTCAATTTTTTGTAGCACTTTTTTCGGGTGGAGGTAGAAGGGGGAAAAAGGTTAGAAAACTAAAAGATTTTTAGCAAAATAATAACAATAAGTTTTATAAAATTTTTGAAATTACCAGTTTAGTTATAAAAATTCGAAACCTGAATAAGTCCTAAATCTATATCTGAAAAAAAGTAATATATTTTAGCGATTATTTTATATAAATTAATTCGAATTAAATAGTTACGTGTATCCAAATTAATTTAAGTAGAAAGTAAATAGTACCATATCCGATATTATCCGAGTCCAGACTTTTAAGACATACACCAACAGACTTCAGAGAATTGGTATAACTAGAAATATAAAAGATGAAATATTATAATGTTAATCCGTTAGCATGAAATAAATAGGCTTTCAAATAATGTACAAAAAATTTGTATTTTATAAAAATTTCTAAAATATATGATTAGCGGGGTCTATATCATAAGTATATACATAACTCGTGGGTTATGGCGCTATTAAATCCCTATGATTTTTAGAAAGGCCTAACCTTGAGCATATATGGGTATAAGTTTAGCAGCTATCGGACTTTAAGTTTGTAAGATATAGAATTTAAAAGAAACATCTTTGAAGGTTTAAAAAAATCGATAAAAGAGAAAATATCAAAAAAGTGCACTTAATAATTTTGGATAAATATAAAGTGAAGTTTACCGACATAGCTAAGACTCTAAAGCCGGACCCACCTTAGACAGAGTGTTTGTTGTTTGTGACCCACAAATCGTTTAAGCTTACAAAAACAAAAAATGGTAAGTGGTCATAACTTGACTTGGGCTCTTGAATTTAAAACACTTCTGTGATTCAAAAAAAAAAACAATACTAAAAATTTTGCATTCGTGTACGACTTTCTCGAAAAATTTGTTTTCGCACAAGAACAATGCCCCTATAAACCAAAGACAATTTACTTACGGTTACCTCCTATAAAACTGTTTTCCGAAATTGAATAATGCGGTGCCACAAATAAGCAACTTTTCTAAAAACTTGGAAAACGACCTAGAGGGGTTTATCGGCCTGGGCGAGGACATTTTCAAAGATTTCGAAACACGTGCAAAATTTTGAGATATTCGCGAAAAACTGATTTCGAGTAGGTCGTAGTACTTTTGTATCTCCAACTCACACATTTATAGAACAATTTTAAACAGTTTTGGAAAGGGGATCAAGCTTTTACAAGCTGTATGGATTGACCTTATATTCTAAGTTATTAATTAAGTTTTTATCAAAAGTTCAACTTATTTTATTTGTTCGTAATCTTTAAAATTCAAAAGCAATTATTTTTTTCAATAAAAACCTATTTTGTTTTATAGAGTCTTTTAAAGCTTGTTCTAAAAGGTTATCCATTTCGTGGTTTCAAAAGTATAGGAGTGGAATTCGACTTCTGTCAAACTTAGTCGTTAAACCTATTTTTATACCCTTCACCACCATAGGTGGAAAGGGTATTATAAGTTTGTGCTGATGTTTGTAACGCATAGAAATATTTGTCTTAGACCCACCTTTTAGTATACCAATATGCTTAGAATCACTTTCTGAGTCGATTTAGCGATGTCCGTCCGTCCGTCCGTCTGGCTGGCTGGACCCCCATGTAAACCTTGTAATCAAACTACAGGTCGCAATTCTAAAGATAATTTGATGAAATTTGGCAGAGATCATTTTTTTGATAATGGGACCATGGCTATTGAAATTGGTCAAAATCGGTCCATTATTTATGGTACCTCCCATAGGTCCCACTTCCCGGCATTGCTATATTTTCCACAAATATCAATATTTTTTCATGAAATTTAAAACAAATACTGCTTATGTAAACCTAAATCACTGTACCAAATAGCTCCCATACAAATTCTTCTTTAAAAACGCACTAAATGAGACAAAAAATCACTAAAACGCTCGTAAATCTAAAGATAATGGAAATAATCTGCCAAATTTCGAGATAATCGGTCCACATTTGACCCTAGCTCTCATATAAGTCCAAATGACGGAAACAGGTTGAATATATAAGTTTTGAGAAAATGTTTGTATGATGGCAAAATTTAGCAAATATTTGTCCTTACACAGGAAAAATAACACCTTTGACCTTAGTGGTGAAGGGTATAGTATGGTCGGCTTGACCGACTATAGCGCTTTCTTACTTGTTTTATTTTCAGTTAAAAGTCCGACATTGACGAAGTGTCACACAACTCATAAAAATTATCAAAACATACTACAAAAATGTTGATTCTGCAACAACCACATATCGTGCTTTAAAAGGAGATTATGGTTTACAAATTCGTCCCGAATATGTCGATTCCTGGTCGTTATCAGGAATGGTCATATGATAACCGAGTTTTTTTGCCTGCTGTTGAAGAATACGACTTGAAGAATATGTGGTTTCAACAAGGCGGTGCCACATATCACACAACTCAAGCGAATATGGCTTTATTGCAAGAGACATTTCCTGGCCGCGCAATTTCTCGTAGTAGCGACATTAAATGGCTACTAAGATCATGCGATTTGACACCATTAGACTTTGTGGGGCTACGTGAAAGACCGTGCTTAGGCAGATAAACCTTTAACTCTTAAGCACTTAAAAACCAACATTTGTCAAGTTATGGCTGAAATACCCAATATGTGTCAAAAAGTGCACGAAAATGGTTCGACAGTTACAAGCATCCATCATGTGCCTCATCATTTCAAGCTTTTTTGAATAATTTTCAAATATAGTGTTCCAATAATTACATTTAGATAAATTTGCTGAAATGCTAATGTATGCGATTCTACAAAAATTTCACATAAACTATTTTTCATCAGTCAGATTTGGTTGAAGTCTATTAGATAATAAACTTAACTTGATTTCCTACATTCACATGGCTGTAAAAAAAGCTCGTGGGACCCTTGCCCTCATCTATCATTTGATGAATTTTCGGAGCCCTAAATAACAAATAGATTGTATAACACGCTCGTTAGACCTATCCAGGTATATGGGCCCATAATCTGGGAGCCGCAATACAATATCCATATCAATCACATTGAATGTATTCCAAAACAGTTTTTAATGCTTTGTCTTCACTGATTGTCTTGGAACCCTGGAGTTAAACTGCCTTCATATCTTAGTAGATTATTGTTAATCAGATTGCCGGCACTACAAAATCGTCATATTACGCTTCCTTGTGCTAAATTTAGCTATTATAGTTTATAATTTATTTGCATTTAAGTGCATTTTCAGTGGAATTTAGGCTGTTTCCGTAAGTGTTTTATATAGGAGCTAAGGTTAAATGTGTACCGATTTCGCTTATTTGCAATAGCAAGAAATTAAGAATATTTTTGCCAAGTTTCAGTGACCATCTAGCTCCTTTTGTTTAGGTTTTAGACTTTCATAAGGATTCAGAATATACATCAATTTTGAGCTAGCATTAATGAAGTTACAAACGGAATGACAACCCCCATTCTTTTTAATGGTGGATATAAAAACGACTATTAAGGGGAGGCAAAAAACTGTTCAATATCTAAAATAGAAGTCAATATTACTTCTACAAATTCAAGCCAAAGTTCTGGAATAGATTTATTCTCTCTGATTTTTATTAAAAAAAATGTAATTATTATAAAAAAATAGTTTCCTGATAAAATGTGATTCTGAAAAAAATGGTTCATAGACGGAATTGAATATAGGCTCACGTTTTGATCACAATGTTCCAGCCTGGAACTTCCAGGAAATAAAAAAGTTGAGTTTGATTTACTATAGAATTATACATTCTTAAATTGTTATACGCTACATCACCATATGGGAGAAGAAGAAATTTGTCTGGGACCCCTTAATAATAAAATGCGCAAAGATATTTATAATGTTAGTAAGACAGGTGTACTTTTTACAAATTTGACTTTCAATTTCTGAAAAAACAATTAAAGGTATTTAAGTGAGTTATAGCAATAATAAAGTTTATTTTATTGTTTATGTAAAACATTTAAAATAATATAAAAAACACAAAACACAACTGACCATTTTTGGCATTTTATATAAAAATCTATTTTCTGTGCCTAGTTTCTGTAACTCTCCCATCGATAAATTATTCGAGTGGAACAATGAAAATGAAAAAGAAACTAGTTGAATTGAAACAAAATGTCATTTTTTTCACCCAAGTGTTTCTGTAATTTATTTTTGTGAGAACTATCTGTCATTCAGCAACTTACGTCAAATTTATTGGAAATGTGCGAGTAAAACTGTTTCTGTAAGCGAATGATTCGAAAAGTTTTTCATTTTATCTGTCAAAACAATTCGCACATATTAAAGGCGTCGAAAAAGAAACATTTGAACTAAAAAGTAAAAACAAATACATAATTAAAACATATAATTAAATAAAATGTAATCAATCGCTTCATTTTATTTATTCAAATATTTTCCATTTTAATTAATTTCAGAAAATTTAAAGAATATCAAAAATATTTCGGCGATCGTTTTGTTCGGCAACTAACAATACCACACTAAACATTTAAAATAATATATAAATTTATATGTCTATATATATGTATATCTATTTTTTCTTATTTTAAATTAATTTTTTAATTTTTTTGATGATAAATTTTTACTTTTTCTACCAGCTGTTTACTTTTTGACAGATGTATTGGAAATTTCCATTAAAAACGTAATCAGTGTTGCTAGTTGTTACAGAAACACTTTTTTCTTCCAGGTCGAGAAACGGTGGAATTTTTTGTTTCATACTTTTCGCTGTGAAAACTTATCACTTTGAGTTACAGAAACGACCTACTGGATTCTTTTATGAATTCTAGCTACTTTTTATTTTTGAAATCTATGTTTCTATATAACAGCATTTCAGAAAAAAAGCAAAATCGGCTTGACTTTTTTGTTATTTGTTCGAAATCACAAAATTTTTGATAAAAATTAGACAAATTTCATTCAATGCTGCACGTAAAGGAAATTTTTTTTCTTCTTCTGTTATCCTTGACTCCCAGTGGAGCATAGAGTCTCAAAAGTGAATGTTTCACTGATTTAAATTTTGGTTTAAAAACATCCATTCTCTACGAATATATAGTAAAACATTAACTTTCAATTAAAAACTTTTTCTTAAAAAGTAAAAAATTGATATCATCTTTTTGAGAAAAAAAAATCACATTTTTCGATTAGCGAAAAATATTTGACTTTGGAAATTTCTCAACATTAAACAGTTCAAGATATTTAAAAACAGTTTTCACTGTTTTATTTACTTAACTGTTGGCTGTATGTCAATATTTTTAAATAAGTTTAAAATCGAATGCACAATGGGGCAAAAACTAAAAAAAAGTCGATAAAAAAAATCAGTTTTTTTTATTTTTAAAATGAAATAACTTAAAACCCATAACAGTTATTATAGTAAAGTAGGCATGTTTTTTCTTGGTTTCTTCAAGCTCATTCCATAATATAAAAAATCAACCATATTGGGCAAAAATTAAAAGAGGTACAAGGTCCAAAAGCTATTTTACGTCTGAGGTAGTCTACTTTTAAGCCCAATAACACAAACTATGAAAACACAGGGTAGCCATAAATCCGAAATTCAGAAAGCTCGAGTCTTCTTTAACAATTCTCTCACACATACTGATGTAATTAGACTTACAGTTTAAAATATAGGTATTAATTACCACGCTTTTTTTTCAAACCACTGTGCAACGATCCAGCACAAAATGCCAATGTTTGAAATGACTTAAATGTACATTAATCTCGGGAAGATGTTTTCATTTAGAAAATAAGCATTACAAAATTTTTTTTTTTTCATTTTTTGACTAAATATCCACAATTGTTTTAGGGGTTCAAATGGTCGGGATAGGCCAACATCTTTACATTCATACTTCACCCCATAGGTGGAAAGGGTATTATAAGTTTGTGCTGATGTATGTAACGCATAGAAATAGGCTTAGAATCACTTTCTGAGTCGATTTAGCGATGTCAGTCCGTCTGGCTGCCTGGACGGCTGAATGACTGGACCCCCATGTAAACCATGTAATCAATGTAAAAGTCGCAATTCTAAAGATATTTTGATAAAATTTTGCACCGATCATTTTGACAGTGGGACCATGACTATTGAAATTCGTCAAAATCGGTCTATTATTGATGGTATCTCGAAAGGTCCTACTTCCCGGAATTGATATATTGGCCACAAATATCAATATTTTTTCATGAAATTTAAAATAAATACTGCTTATGTAAATTAAAATCACTGTACCAAATTTTGTTCAAATCGGTCCACATTTGACCATAGCTCCCATATAAACTCTTCTGTCAAAACGCACTAAATGAGACAAAAATCACTAAAACGCTCGTAAATCTGAAGATAATGACAATTTTAAGTTAATTTTTGCATACATAATTTTTGTAAAAACAATTTACTAAATTTCGAGATAATCGGTCCATTTTGCCAAGTTTCAGTGACCATCTAGCTCCTTTTGTTTAGGTTTTAGACTTTCATAAGGATTCAGAATATACATCAATTTTGAGCTAGCATTAATGAAGTTACAAACGGAATGACAACCCCCATTCTTTTTAATGGTGGATATAAAAACGACTATTAAGGGGAGGCAAAAAACTGTTCAATATCTAAAATAGAAGTCAATATTACTTCTACAAATTCAAGCCAAAGTTCTGGAATAGATTTATTCTCTCTGATTTTTATTAAAAAAAATGTAATTATTATAAAAAAATAGTTTCCTGATAAAATGTGATTCTGAAAAAAATGGTTCATAGACGGAATTGAATATAGGCTCACGTTTTGATCACAATGTTCCAGCCTGGAACTTCCAGGAAATAAAAAAGTTGAGTTTGATTTACTATAGAATTATACATTCTTAAATTGTTATACGCTACATCACCATATGGGAGAAGAAGAAATTTGTCTGGGACCCCTTAATAATAAAATGCGCAAAGATATTTATAATGTTAGTAAGACAGGTGTACTTTTTACAAATTTGACTTTCAATTTCTGAAAAAACAATTAAAGGTATTTAAGTGAGTTATAGCAATAATAAAGTTTATTTTATTGTTTATGTAAAACATTTAAAATAATATAAAAAACACAAAACACAACTGACCATTTTTGGCATTTTATATAAAAATCTATTTTCTGTGCCTAGTTTCTGTAACTCTCCCATCGATAAATTATTCGAGTGGAACAATGAAAATGAAAAAGAAACTAGTTGAATTGAAACAAAATGTCATTTTTTTCACCCAAGTGTTTCTGTAATTTATTTTTGTGAGAACTATCTGTCATTCAGCAACTTACGTCAAATTTATTGGAAATGTGCGAGTAAAACTGTTTCTGTAAGCGAATGATTCGAAAAGTTTTTCATTTTATCTGTCAAAACAATTCGCACATATTAAAGGCGTCGAAAAAGAAACATTTGAACTAAAAAGTAAAAACAAATACATAATTAAAACATATAATTAAATAAAATGTAATCAATCGCTTCATTTTATTTATTCAAATATTTTCCATTTTAATTAATTTCAGAAAATTTAAAGAATATCAAAAATATTTCGGCGATCGTTTTGTTCGGCAACTAACAATACCACACTAAACATTTAAAATAATATATAAATTTATATGTCTATATATATGTATATCTATTTTTTCTTATTTTAAATTAATTTTTTAATTTTTTTGATGATAAATTTTTACTTTTTCTACCAGCTGTTTACTTTTTGACAGATGTATTGGAAATTTCCATTAAAAACGTAATCAGTGTTGCTAGTTGTTACAGAAACACTTTTTTCTTCCAGGTCGAGAAACGGTGGAATTTTTTGTTTCATACTTTTCGCTGTGAAAACTTATCACTTTGAGTTACAGAAACGACCTACTGGATTCTTTTATGAATTCTAGCTACTTTTTATTTTTGAAATCTATGTTTCTATATAACAGCATTTCAGAAAAAAAGCAAAATCGGCTTGACTTTTTTGTTATTTGTTCGAAATCACAAAATTTTTGATAAAAATTAGACAAATTTCATTCAATGCTGCACGTAAAGGAAATTTTTTTTCTTCTTCTGTTATCCTTGACTCCCAGTGGAGCATAGAGTCTCAAAAGTGAATGTTTCACTGATTTAAATTTTGGTTTAAAAACATCCATTCTCTACGAATATATAGTAAAACATTAACTTTCAATTAAAAACTTTTTCTTAAAAAGTAAAAAATTGATATCATCTTTTTGAGAAAAAAAAATCACATTTTTCGATTAGCGAAAAATATTTGACTTTGGAAATTTCTCAACATTAAACAGTTCAAGATATTTAAAAACAGTTTTCACTGTTTTATTTACTTAACTGTTGGCTGTATGTCAATATTTTTAAATAAGTTTAAAATCGAATGCACAATGGGGCAAAAACTAAAAAAAAGTCGATAAAAAAAATCAGTTTTTTTTATTTTTAAAATGAAATAACTTAAAACCCATAACAGTTATTATAGTAAAGTAGGCATGTTTTTTCTTGGTTTCTTCAAGCTCATTCCATAATATAAAAAATCAACCATATTGGGCAAAAATTAAAAGAGGTACAAGGTCCAAAAGCTATTTTACGTCTGAGGTAGTCTACTTTTAAGCCCAATAACACAAACTATGAAAACACAGGGTAGCCATAAATCCGAAATTCAGAAAGCTCGAGTCTTCTTTAACAATTCTCTCACACATACTGATGTAATTAGACTTACAGTTTAAAATATAGGTATTAATTACCACGCTTTTTTTTCAAACCACTGTGCAACGATCCAGCACAAAATGCCAATGTTTGAAATGACTTAAATGTACATTAATCTCGGGAAGATGTTTTCATTTAGAAAATAAGCATTACAAAATTTTTTTTTTTTCATTTTTTGACTAAATATCCACAATTGTTTTAGGGGTTCAAATGGTCGGGATAGGCCAACATCTTTACATTCATACTTCACCCCATAGGTGGAAAGGGTATTATAAGTTTGTGCTGATGTATGTAACGCATAGAAATAGGCTTAGAATCACTTTCTGAGTCGATTTAGCGATGTCAGTCCGTCTGGCTGCCTGGACGGCTGAATGACTGGACCCCCATGTAAACCATGTAATCAATGTAAAAGTCGCAATTCTAAAGATATTTTGATAAAATTTTGCACCGATCATTTTGACAGTGGGACCATGACTATTGAAATTCGTCAAAATCGGTCTATTATTGATGGTATCTCGAAAGGTCCTACTTCCCGGAATTGATATATTGGCCACAAATATCAATATTTTTTCATGAAATTTAAAATAAATACTGCTTATGTAAATTAAAATCACTGTACCAAATTTTGTTCAAATCGGTCCACATTTGACCATAGCTCCCATATAAACTCTTCTGTCAAAACGCACTAAATGAGACAAAAATCACTAAAACGCTCGTAAATCTGAAGATAATGACAATTTTAAGTTAATTTTTGCATACATAATTTTTGTAAAAACAATTTACTAAATTTCGAGATAATCGGTCCATATTTGACCCTTGCTCCCCAAATCATGGAAACAGTTTAAATATATAATTCTTGGGAAAATGTTTGTATATGACAAAATTTTGCAAATATTTGTCTTTATACACGAAAAAGGACACCTTTGATACCTTTGGTGAGGGGTATCGTATGTTCGGACTTAACTTGTTTTAAATAATTTCGATTTAAAAAATTCAAGTTTAAACTTAAGTATTTTAATTTTATTATCACCAGACAATTTTCTATTACACCGACAAATTTCTTTCAGCAATTTTCCATTCTTTCATCTATTTTATTGTGTCTGTGTATGAAAATTTTCAAAATTGTTTTTGTTGTTTTATTTGTATTTTACAATATTACACCATATGATTTTATGTTGCTCGTTTTCGATGAAACTGCTGTTTTGTGTTGTTGCTGCTTGAGCAGCTACTGCTGCTGCTGTTGCAGCTACCAATGAGCAACGATGATGATGGTGAAGGTGATGACGACTATTGTGAAGATGATGTTGTTACTCATGACGATGATAATGATGATGTTGTTGTTGCTTATAATGATGTTGCTGCTGTTATTGCTGATGATGACGATGACGACGTAGACGATGCTTGTTCTTGTATCTAGTTCTGTATACGTTTAAAAGTAGTAGTTTCTTCTTGTTGGATCTTTTCTATTTAATATTTTTTTGCACTTCTTTTACTTCCACATATTTATTTTGTATCTAGAGTTTATAACATTTTCAAGTTCAATAACCTTTAAGTAATTTTACTATTACAAAGCTTTTCTTTTCTTTTTTTTTATTTGCTAGGATTTTGTTTTTGTATTATAATTTTTTGATTTTCTTTTTTTTTTTTGTATGTCGTTTATAAAATATTTGCTTTGATTTCAAGGCTTAAGAGGATTTGTTGCAAGGTTTTAAAAAAGGATTTTTTGTTATTAACAATTTTTTTTTTCAGTTGTCACAAACATTAAAATTTAAACACTTTTGAGATATTTTGAAATTCAAGTAAATTTTGTTCTTTTTTAAGGAAAATTTTATTGTAAATCACTTTTAATGGGTTACTTTTTATATGATTTTTCATGGATTTTTTTACTTTTATTTAAATTTTTTAATTAAATTTAAATTTTTTTTTCTTTTAAATTTTTAATAACTTTTTAATCAAACTGTGTCTACTCCGTTTCGTTTGTTCGCTGATTATTTTCTGAGTATGTTGTGGTGTCTGTCTGGATGGATTGGTTTGGTTTGGTTCGTTCTTTTCGTTGGCTGGCAGCCGCGACAACAAAATATTACAACCACTACCACCAAAGTATAAACCACGAAATGAAATAAAACCGGCAACAAAAGGCAACAACAATAATCAAGGCAACAGCGACAACAAAGCACACACAACACAACATCATAAAGGAAAAAGAGTACAACATGCAACAACAGAAGTTGTACGAGTAATGTAGCAAGAGCAGCAGCAGCAGAAGCATGGAAAATTGTATATAGGAGAAGAGGAACTACGACAATATAAAAGCAGCAGCAAAAATAACAAGAACAACAGAAATAACAAAATTAAAACAACAACAACAACAACTGCAACAATATGTTGTATTAAAATAGAGTAACACCAGCTTTACTACTAACAACAACAACAACAACAGATGCAAAATTCAATTTTATGTTGTTGCCCATCATATAGACGGACAGACGGACAGATCCACACACATCCACTATTTGCCAAACCAAACTCCTAGATACTAACAATTTTCTGCACTATTTTCAAGAGTTGGGAAATGTTTGGAAAATGTACTTACTACAAACATAGAACTAACATCATTCAAGTTCCACTCTATGATGTAGCAATAGTTATAGTTTTCGTTAAATCTTAATGCTGCTGCTGCTACAGTTGAACCTGACTCTAAACGAGAAAGAAGTTTTTGCTGTTTCGATTTTAAAATCACCTCCTCTTCATCCTCCTCCTCCTCTTCCTTCTTCTCTTTAAACTCCGCACAAAAGTGGAGTTACTATTATTTAACTGGAGAGTACCTACATAATAGTTTATAGCAAAACCCACCATGAACCCGCAGCTTCAGCAGAGCAACCAACTCCATAGAGGAACTGGAAGATAAGAGAATTTAGAAAAAAGGAGTACAAAGGCTTAAAACTAAAAACCAAAAGTAGAAAAGAACACAGACAAAAGATTCAAAAGAGGCAACATAAAGTTAAAAAATAGTTTGATACGAATACATAAGTACATGGGTATCACTAGGCTCCCCTATCATGGATATACATAGACAATATAGAAAAAAAAGGATGATACAAAAAAACTAATACTGGTTTTAAGTCCAAACAATATCCAACTCTAAAAACTAGAAAATTTCTTTTAAACACATAAAATTTTTGAAAAACCTCGTATAAAAATTAGAAATTTTTAAAAAAATTTCCTATAAAAATAGGAAATTTTTGAAAAATTTCCTATGAAAATAGGAAATTTCTGAAAAATTTCCAATGGAAATAGGAAATTTCTGAAAAATTTCCAATAAAAATAGGAAATTTTTGAAAAATTTCCTATAAAAATAAGAAATTTTTAAAAAATTTCCTATACAAATGAGAAATTTTTCAAAAATTCTATAAAAATAAGAAATTTTTAAAAAATATCCTATAAAAATAAGAAATTTTTGAAAACTTTTCTATAAAAATAAGAAATTTTTGAAAACTTTCCTATAAAAATAAGAAATTTTTGAAAAATTTCCTATAAAAATAAGAAATTTTTGAAAATATTCCTATGAAAATAAGAAATTTTTGAAAACTTTCCTATAAAAAAATAAATTTTTGAAAAATTTCCTTAAAAATAGGTAATTTAAAAAAAAAATCCTTATAAGAAATTCATGAAAATTTCTTATCAAAATAAGATTTTTTTTTAATTTCCTATAAAAGTAAGAAATTTTTTAAAAATTTCCTTAAAAATAGGAAATTTTTTAAAAATTTCCTATAAAAATATAAAATTTTTTAAAAATTTCATAAAAATAGGAAATTAAAAAAAAAATAAATTTTTGAAAAATTTTCTATAAAAATAAGATTTTTTTAATTTTTTAAAAATTTCCTATAAAAATAAGAAATTTTTGAAAAATTTCCAAAAAAATAAGAAATTTTTTAAAAAAATCCTATAAAAATAAGAAATTTTTCAAAAATTTCATATAAAAATAAGAAATTTTTAAAAAATGTTCTATAAAAATAAGAAATTTATGAAAAATTAAAAAAAATCCTATATAAATAAGAAATTTTTGAAAAATTTCCTATAAAAATAAGAAAATTTTGAAAAATTTTCTATAAAAACAAGAAAATTTTGAAAAATTTCCAATAAAAATAAGAAATTTTTGAAAAATTTCCTATAAAAATAAGAAATTTTTGAAAAATTTCCTATAAAAATAAGAAATTTTTGAAAAATTTCCTATAAAAATAAGAAATTTTTGAAAAATTTCCTATAAAAATAAGAAATTTTTGAAAAATTTCCTATAAAAAGAAGAAATTTTTGAAAAATTTCCTATAAAAATAAGATTTTTTCTAAATATCCTATAAGAATAAGAATATTTTGAAAAATTTCTTATGAAAATAGGAAATTTCTGAAAAATTTCCAATAAAAATAGGAAATTTTTGAAAAAATTCCTATAAAAATAAGAAATTTTTAAAAAAAATTCCTATAAAAATGAGAAAATTTTCAAAAATTCTATAAAAATAAGAAATTTTTAAAAAATTTCCTATAAAAGTAAGAAATTTTTAAAAAATTTCCTATAAAAATAAGAAATTTTTGAAAAATTTCCTATAAAAATAAGAAATTTTTGAAAAATTTCCTATAAAAATAAGATTTTTTCTAAATATCCTATAAGAATAAGAATATTTTGAAAAATTTCTTATGAAAATAGGAAATTTCTGAAAAATTTCCAATTAAAATAGGAAATTTTTGAAAAAATTCCTATAAAAATAAGAAATTTTTAAAAAATTTCCTATAAAAATGAGAAAATTTTCAAAAATTCTATAAAAATAAGAAATTTTTAAAAAATTTCCTATAAAAATAAGAAATTTTTGAAAACTTTCCTATAAAAATAAGAAATTTTTGAAAAATTTCCTATAAAAATAAGAAATTTTTGAAAACTTTCCTATAAAAATAAGAAATTTTTGAAAAATTTCCTTAAAAATAGGAAGTTTTAAAAAAAATCCTTATAAGAAATTCCTGAAAATTTTGTATCAAAACAAGATTTTTTTTTTTAATTTCCTATAAAAATAAGAAATTTTTTAAAAATTTCCTATAAAAATAGGAAATTTTTTAAAAATTTCCTATAAAAATATAAAATTTTTTAAAAATTTAATAAAAATAGAAAATTTAAAAAAAAAGAAATTTTTAAAAAAATTTTCTATAAAATTAAGAATTTTTTAACAAATTCCAATAAAAATAAGAAATTTTTGAAAAATTTCCTATAAAAATAAAAAATTTTTGAAAAATTTCCAAAAATAAGAAATTTTTCAAAAATTTCATATAAAAATAAGAAATTTTTAAAGAAATTTCTATAAAAATAAGAAATTTATGAAAAATTTTTAAAAAAAATTCCTATATAAATAAGAAATTTTTGAAAATTTTCCTATAAAAATAAGAAATTTTTGAAAAATTTCCTATAAAAAAAAGAAATTTTTGAAAATTTTCCTATAAAAATAAGAAATTTTTGAAAAATTTCCTATAAAAATAAGAAATTTTTGAAAAATTTCCGATAAAAATAAAAAATTTTTGAAAAATTTCCGATAAAAATAAGAAATTTTTGAAAAATTTCCTATAAAAGTAAGAAATTTTTGAAAAATTTCCTATAAAAATAAGAAATTTTTGAAAAATTTCCTATAAAAATATGAAATTTTTGAAAATTTTCCTATAAAAATAAGAAATTTTTTAAAAATTTTCTATACAAACAAGATTTTTTTTAAATATCCTATAAGAATAAGAATATATTGAAAAATTTCCTATAAAAATAAGATTTTTTTTTAAATTTCCCACAAAAATAAGATTTTTTTTAATTTCCTATAAACATAAGAAAATGTTAAAAAATTTCCTATAAAAATAAGAAATCTTTGAAAAATTTCCTAAAAAAATACGAAATTTTTGAAAAATTTCCTATAAAAATAAGAAATTATTGAAAAATTTTCTATAAAAATAAGAAATTTTTGAAAAATTTCTGATAAAAATAACAAAATCTTGAAAAATTTTCCTATAAAAATAAGTATTTTTTTTAAATTTTCTCTAAAAATAAGAAATATTTGAAAAATTTCTTATAATAATAACAAAATTTTAAAAATTTTCATATAACACTAAGAAAGTTTTTTTAAATTTTTGAAAAATTTCTTATAAAAATAACAAAATTTTGAAAAATTTCCTATAAAAATAAGAAATTTTTAAAAAATTTCCTTTAAAAATAAGAAATTTTTAAAAAATTTCCTATAAAAATAAGAAATTTTTGACAAATTTTTGACAAATAAGAAATTTTTAAAAAATTTCCTATAAAAATAAGAAATTTTTTAAAAATTGAAAAATTTTCTTATAAAAATAAGAAAATTTTGAAATCGTATAAAAATAAGAAATTTTTGAAAACTTCCTATAAAAACAAGAAATTTTTTAAATCGTATAAAAATAAGAAATTTTTAAAAAATTCCCTACAAAAATAAGAAATTTTTAAAATTTTCAAATAAAAATATGAAATTTTTGAAAAATTTCCAATAAAAAAAAGAGATTTTTGAAAAGTTTTCTATAAAAGTAAAAACTATTTGAAAAATTTTCTATAAAAATGAGAAATTTTTGAAAAATTTTCTATAAAAATAAGAAATTTAAAAAAAAAATTCTATAAAAATAATAAAAAGTTTGCAAATATTTGTTCTTCCAAAGTAAGACGTGAGTAGGTTCTTCTTCATATCTTTTTGTTTGCTTAACAATATTACTTTAGTGGTATAATACATTCTTGTCTTTTTGTTCTGGTTTCTGGTATGCGAAGATGTTTTAGCCATAAATAGTCTAGCAGCTAAAAATGAATTTTTATATAGAAAAGTCTTTAAAAACATGACTACTACAATGGATAAAGTGATGAAGATGATGATGGTCATTATCATCATGATAGTCGTTTTTTCATTGGTTTTCATTGTCGATATTGAAGTTACAAAGAATGAATTCTTTGGAGAAATAAGGAGAATACTGGTCTGTTTGCAAAGAAGCTTTTTTTGGAACTAATGAACATTTAGCTCAAAGCAAGCTAATTTGTTAAGTGTTGAATAATTAGGAAATATAAAGACAAGAATACAAAAGTCTTGAAATTTTACAAGTTTCTTAAGAAAAATTCTTGGTGTTTTTTGGAAAAGTCAAACAAAAATGTGGTCACTGGCGCTGTTAAGAATCTAGCAAAAGTGCAAAAAAAGGAGATACATTACATTCGGTTTAGAATTATCAAAACTGATATGAAAAGACTGGCTGTCAAGAAGAAAGAAAGACTTTCAAATGCTCATGTTCATGTATCATGTTGGTCATGTACAAGTATTATGTTGCAACATTCTTCCAACTACTTCCTAAGAAACCAATAAATTATTGCGGTCGTTTGTGATTCCCCGGTACCTGTAAGGTATAAACTTTGTTTTCCCAACAAAAATGGTAACTTCTGTGTATTTGAAGTGTCTTATAATGATATCAGGTTCACCTCCCATCCGTCGCAATAGGCTAATCCAAAGCCGAATCCATCTTATCGCCTTCTGAGTTAAATCTCCTGTTTTTAGATATCGTGTACCTCTTAAGAAAATTAAAGAGGTATAGATAGAAGATGTTCTTGTTAGATGATATCTCGATCAGACCAAGAGAACGAACATGCGTTGTTTCTAACAATTGAAAAGATGGTCGATTAGATGTGGCAGATGGACTAAATTTAAAGTTTCTATTGACTTTCGAATTTTCCTGTTTTGATATTTTTAAGCGCTTATTACAAAACCAAGCAAAGCTCTTTGTGAGGAAGAGATTCAGGAGATTCATCTGGAAATACTAGTATGTTATCCCGTTTTATAATTTCACCAGATAAATCTAATCTAATGGCATCAAAAAAGCTTTGGATCCTAAAGAGGGATGTAATGGGATAAAGTTGTTGCTTGGCGTCTCCAGCTACCAGGTAAGAACTGTATTCAATTCCTACTCTAACCTCCTTGTGGTACTTTCTGGTAACCTGAGCAACCTAGTTGAAGATACCGCAAACAAACCGTGTGGGATTATGGGTCGGGGCCAATATGAGAGGGAGTCATCTTAGGGCCAATTCCAACGTATTTGGTCTATGGGTTTAGGATAATTGTACTTTTAAAAGTACGAAATTGCAGAGTCTGTTAAACACGTTAGTTGCGGCTGCAAGCGGAAGTCTGTCTCGGGTCGAACGTGGATCGTGTCTTTGTAGTAATCACCCATCGAATTAGCACTTGCAATGTTTTAAGTATGGAAAGTAACACCATTAAAGAATATAGTAATCATGCGAGAAATCGCCCTGCTACGGCAGCTGGAACAAGGATTTTGGATTCTGATAAATGAAACCATGGGGCTTTATGATTCACAGGAAGTCATGAACAACAGAAGATATCTAAAGAGCATCTGGTATTTTGGAGGGTGAACCGCCGTGTTATAGCAGGTTAGTTACCCGCCTAGCGTACCAAAAGTCCCAAGTTCAGTCCCCGGCCAGATCCACTTGAAATTTTCAAAGAAGAAGCTGGTTATTAAGTATTAGGCTATGTAAAACTTCTCCAACTAATGCATTTGCCGTTCGAAGCCGGAGTTAAAATGAAGGTCCCTTTCAATGAGTCAAAAAATCGAATCGTATGCACTTCATTGTCTGAGGGAAGTACCCCTTGTTCCAATTGGAATGTTGTCGTGGGAATTATATATATACAAACTTTTGGAGGAATATCTTCTTCCAGTCAATCATGAGCATATGACGATGATATGACGATGTTGGAAAATTATGATATTACTATGATTTTTTCAGATAAACCTTCACTTCCCTAAGGCTACATTCGCAATATTGGCTCTTGTTTTGATGCAAAAAGGAGATGACTAAACAGTACAAGACAAATCATCCACATTATGATGACTAAACGATTTTAGGATGACTCATGAGCATATGACGATGATATGACGATATCGGAAACTTAAGATACTATGATTTTTCCAGATAAAGCTTGACCTTTCTAAGGCTACATTGGCACTATTGGCTCTCGTTCTGACGCAAGGAGGAGATGACTAAACAGTACAAGATGAATCATACGCATTATGATGACTAAACGATTTTAGGATGACTCAGCTTTTAAGGACTACTCAGCAGTTTTAGGATTACTCAGCTGTGCTAGAATGACTAAGAAGTTTTAAGGATGAGTCAGCAGTTTAAGGATGATTCAGCACTTTTGAGATGACTCAGCAGTTCAAGATGACTCACCATTTTTATGATGAAGCAGATGTTTAATGATGAGTCAGCAGTTTAGGATGACTCAGAAGTTTACAATGACTTTGTAGTTCAAAATTCTTTTCCTGTTTTTATCCTTCAGTAGTTCAAGATGACTCATTATTTTTAGGATGAGCCAGAATTTTGAGGATGATTTAGCAGTTTTAGGATGACTCAGAAGTTTAAGATGACTCAGCAGTTTTAGGATGACTCAGTTGTGCTAGAATGGCTAAGTTGTTTTAGGATTATTGAGCACTTTTGAGATAACTCATTAGTTCAAGATGACTCACCAGTTTAAGGATGCAGTAGAAGTTTAAGAATAAGTCAGTAGTTTTAATATAAGTCATCACTTTTACAATGGCAAAGCACTTTTAAGATGACTCAGCGGTTCAAAGCGACTTAGTAATTCAAGATTACTCACTATTTTCAGGATGACCCAGAATTTTGATGATGATTTAGCAGTTTTATAATGATTTAGAAGTTTTAGGATAAGTCAGCAGTTTAAGGACGACTCAGAAGTTTAAGATCACTCAGCAGTTTCAGGATGACTCAGCAGTTGAAAACTGTTTTACGTTTTTACGCTTCTTGACCCTCTAAACCGAAAATGTAACAAGTGTTTTTTACGTTTATTGGATGTGTTATAAATTTTGTTTTATTTTCGAAAATACACTAAAAGCGATAGAAACATGTGTTTGTTTCTATTGCTTTTAGTAGCCGCTTCCAAAATTTTAGTTCTCTAACATTTGCAATTTATACTGAGCGATGATGAATCAGTAATGCCAGAGTTTTACATACTTATGTACATACATATGGGCAAATCCTGCGTGACGGACGATACATTTGTGGGGATTTTGTTGTATTTAAAGATATCTACACTAGATATCTTCGCACAGATTTCGGAGAATATTAGCCCATCAATTGTGCTATAGAATGGCGTTTTTTAATTTACATACTTTTTTCGGATGGAAAAGATAATCGCTTTTAAAGTGCTGTGACGGACGCTACAAAAAATGGAAGTGACTTTTTTTCAATACGTGTTTCTGTAATTTTCATCAAATCGGTCATAGTAACAAAAAAATTGTAAATACATTAAAGATAGAGGAAAATCAGAGGATTACAAAACAGCTTTTATCAACTATTCTAAAGTTTCCAGTTTCAACAAAAATCCATAAATGGACTGTTGCGGACGCTATGTGACGGACGATACAGTTTTTACTTGAATTTTTTTTACTAGAATTTTTTGATATTTCATTTTTTTTTTTAAAGATTCGTAAATCAGCGAAAATAATGATTCGATTTGTTCCCAACTTTCATCTCCTTCGTTTTCATGTTCGCGGTTAAAATGTGATTTTTGGGCACAATTTAATATTTCACAAAACGGCTACATACATATATTTTTTTAAAGTTTTTCACTTTTTACATCTTATTTTTTGTCGAAAGAATGCTGCGGCTAGCTGTTAGAGTGTCCCAAAACTATAAAAAAATCAAGTTTCAAAAGCATCCAATTTGCCCCACTGTATATTTTTTAAACATCTAATATCTTAAATTTAATCTGTGAATATAGACAGTGTTATTGTTTTATGAATAAGACAGACATGTGTTCGTAAATTTTGTATTTAAAAAATATCATTTTGTAAAAATATATACTGTGACGGACGCTACACACTTTCCTGCACATATTATTCTGTCAAATGCTATATAAACATCTATATTTTTTTAGCCTAATTAAAAGCATACTATAAGTTCTCTTTACGAACTAAGTTCAATTGGAAAAAAAAAGAAAAATTGCACTAGGCAAACTAAAACAACCTTTATTTCTGTGACGGACGCTACACACTGTGAGCCCTTTTTTACTTGACGTTACCAATTACTTTTGATGGGGTTTTTTATATCTAATTGTAAAAAATTAAGCAGACTTTGAGTCCCTACTGAAACTTGATACCTAAATGGATGTTTTTGCGATTTTGTATAAAAATTCGAGATGGGTTCAAATAAAAACTTGACATTCACGAAGAGAGCATTCAAAAATTGTATCCATTATATATTCTAAAGGATCTATATATGGTTAATTATACCCTTCACCACCATAGGTGGAAAGGGTATTATAAGTTTGTGCTGATGTATGTAACGCATAGAAATATTTTTCTGAGATCCACCTTTTAGTATACCAATAGGCTTAAAATCACTTTCTGAGTCGATTTAGCGATGTCCGTCCGTCCGTCCGTCTGGCTGGCTGGACCCCCATGTAAACTTTGTAATCAAACTACAGGTCGCAATTCTAAAGATAATTTGATGAAATTTGGAACAGATCATTTCTTTGATAATGAGACCATGGCTATTGAAATTGGTCAAAATCGGTCTATTATTTCTGGTACCTCCCATTAGTCCCACTTCCTGGAATTGATACATTGGCCACAAATATCAATATTTTTTCATGAAATTTAAAACGAATACTGCTTATGTAAACCTAAATCACTGTACCAAATTTCGTTAATCGTTCCACATTTGACCATAGCTCCCATACAAACTTTTCTTTAAAAACGCACTAAATGAGACAAAAAAATCACTAAAACGCTCGTAAATCTAAAGATAATGAAAATTTTGAGTATATTTTTTGCATACATAATTTTTGTAACAACTATAATCAATTTGCCAAATTTCGAGATAATCGGTCCACATTTGACTCTAGCTCTCATATAAGACCAAATGACAGAAAGAGGTTAAATATATAAGTTTTGAGAAAATGTTTGTACGATGGCAAAATTTAGCAAATATTTGTCTTTATACAGGAAAAATAACACCTTTGACCTTAGTGGTGAAGGGTATCGTATGGTCGGGCTTGACCGACTATAGCGATTGACAGTTTAAAAATTTGATCCTTGGCTTAATATTTTTCGGATTTGCCCATATGCAAATACGTGTATATATAAGTACATCAAATAAAACTATTGAAATTAACAACTAATGTTAATCTAATTAATTAACTAAGTAAAAATTATGTTGATGGAAATGAATCCATATTTGTACCTTTACCGTAAAATGTACTCCTTATTCACTCTGTTTATCGGCAAACAATCAGCGTTTATGGCTCCCCTCGACGCCAACTTCAACATCATCATCTTTAAAATCATAATCATCATCAAAAACAATAGCAGCAGCAACAGCAACATCATTACAATCATCAATTTCCATTTCGAGTTCGTTGGCTGTACCTATTTTTGTGCAACAACAACAACAACGACAACAACAGTAATAACAAAAATGTAGCAACAACAGCAGCAACAAAATATTTTTATGTTTGTACAGGACCTGCCTCAACAAATTCATAGCAAAACAACCAAAAATTGAAATATTCTACTTCTACAAACACACACACACACAGACAGACAGAAAGAGGCAGAGGCATAACAACCAGAACACCATGAGGCAGATAGACAGACACACGAATGTCTGCTATGGAAAAAAAGAAGAAAAAAGAGGAAGAACAACAGAAAAAAATAACAACAAAAGTAGACACAGTTAAAACAAAAACAACAAAATAACACGTCATGGTATACCGATAAATACAAATAAAGAACAAATACTATATAGTGAAAGACAGACGGATGGAAGGACGGACGGTAGAATCGACCGACTGACATTCTCGAGTGTATGTATGTTATATTTGTCAATTTGTGTGTTTGTGTGTCTGTATTTCCTTCCTTATTCCGTCTTGAAATTCTTATGCGTTGGCTGTTTTTGTTTTTATTTTATTTGTTGTTATTATTTTTGTTTTTGGCCAAGTTTTTACTCACACACACACACACACACATCCTAACTCCTAGTGTATTGCCATTTTATTTTAATTCGCTTTTGTCCGGTTCTCTTACGCTTCTCTTGGGTGTTTGGTAGCGCTCTCCGTTTGTTTGATTTTGTGTTTTTTAATTGAGATTCCATTGTTTTCCTTTGTTAGCAAAAATTGCAACAAATAATAACAACAATGTTGCAGGTTTACAACTTAAAAAAAAACTCTTTCTTCAGTTGCCAACTCTTTACAAAAGTCTCTTAATTATTCCTAGCAACACTTGCAAAAGCTGTTGCTTAAGGGTAAATCAATATGAAAGTGGACTAAAATGTTGAAGATTTATTTAAATTGATTGAATTGGCCTTTTATGTTACATTTTAGAATATAACTTAAATTTACTTTGGATTTATGTCCGTTAACTTATAATTGCAGAGCAAAAAGTAGAATCTGAAGTGTCAGAAAACCAATGAAAAAAAACATTTTGAACAAAATCTTCCTCACAGGCTCTGATAAGTATGCAGACAAAATGATGGTTTCCTTAGATAATTCTTTTCAACTCTCATGCCAAACTATGTGACCTTTTGTTCCGCGGCTCCTCATATGTATATTATTGACCCTCTTAATAGTATATGAGCAGGCGTAGGCAGCCCATACCACCAAGAGCCAAAGACCTTTTGTAGTTTTCGTAAATATCACGATCATAAATGAAACTCGTGAAAGTGAGTATTAAGATCATTCAGTTGGGATTTGGATGTTAGCAAAGTTGGTTGGTGCCGCTTTGATGAAAAAGGAACAAAGAAATGTATTCTTAGAGATTGTTGCCACAACACTATTATTTTGATACGCTATTATTTGATACATTTATTTGAAATAAACGTAACAGAAGTGGGAATATTTTTCGAATTAGAAAAAAAATCTTATTTTGAACAATAATAGATTAATATTAGAAAATTTTTCGATTAAAATATTTTTCAAAAAGATTTATCAAAATTTTGGGACATCAAACATTTAATTAAAAAGTTTTAATGTAGTGTATTGCACTAAGATCCCAATTTATTACAATTATTTATTATTGTAATAAATAAAAAAAATATATATTTTTATAAATTTTCTCAAAAAAAAATTATCTATTAAAAAAACTTGAAAGAAATTAATTTTAGTTGAACCAGAAATTTATGTTGATGGTATTCATCTAATTTAAAAATCATAAATTATAAAAAAGTTCTATCAAAAAAAATTTCTCAAAAAAAAAAATCTATCGAAAGTTTTCTATAAAAAAATTTTCCATAAAGTATTTTTCTATAGAAAAATTCTTGTTAAAAACATTTTTCTTTAGACAAAATTTCAATTAAAATAGTTTTCTATAGAAAAATATTCGATAAAAATATTTATCTATAGAAAATTTTTTCTGTAAAACAATTTTCAAAAAAATTTTCTTAAAAAAATTTTCTTTAAAAAATTTTATTCATTCGCATTTGATCATTTCGCACTTGATCAACAAGAGGGTATTAACTCAAAATTTTTAAATTTCCAGTAGAGTCAAAAAACTATTTTATTTTACTACTACTTTTATATAAGAAAGAGGGGTAAAACTGTAGTTTTTTGGTGAAATTATAGTGAAAATGATGTCAGATTTTTACAGTGGGTAGATAAGACTACTACACATCAATTTATTTTAAAAAGTGCGATTTGATTTTTTAATGTAACAGACAATTTATTGATAAAAAGCCAAAAAATGTTTGTGGGGATAACCAATTCCCCGACGCTTTTCGAGGAGGAGTATCCCTACTTTTAGACAGATCGAAAACCTCGCATTATCACTTATTTTACAAACACAATCTTTACGAATTATGTTTATAAACCATAAGTAAAAGCTCAGATTATTGACTGAACAAAACACAAACATTTTTTAGTTTTAATCATCCTTCACTTCCCACATTCTTGCTGCAGCCGTTGTCTGCTATGTGCAAAATGCTGTGAAGAAGGTTTTCGATCTGTGTAAAAGTAAAAATACTCCTCCTGAAGAGACGGCCTAATAAAAATTTTTTATAGAAAAATTGTTGATAAAAATATGTGAAGAAAAATGGAGTAGAAAACGTTTTCTTTTAAAAATATCAGAACTACACATTGAAAAAATACCTATTTTAGTTAAAAGTATAAAAAACGGCAACTCTGCCTACGATTTTTTATACCCACCATCAAAAAGAATGGGTGTATATTGAGATTGTCATTCCGTTTGTAATTTCCTTAATATTAGCATAAAAATCAAAATAGAAATATATTCTGAATCCTTATAAAATTCTAAGACGATTGAGCGATGTACGTCCTCGGTTAACATTTAACCATAGCTCCCAAAAATCTTACAGAAACAGCCTAAATTCCACCTAAAATACATTTAAATGCCAATAAATAATAAACTGTAACAGCTTCGGCCACTAAATTTAGCAACAGGAAGTCTTATGTCAATGCCAGCCAGTGTGCGAAATTTTGTCACAATCGGTCACCATTTGACCATAGGTCCCATCTAAAAAAAATCTTACGAAAACACAAAAGTACAAAAAGAAAAGGGGGTTTATGTCCGCGATAGAGCCTTAAAGAAAAGAGCTAGTGGGACAAAATTTTACAAAAGTATTTTCGATATCTTAAAAAAGTTGTGTATTGAAAATGAACTAAATCGGTTCATATTTAGTTAGAGCTCCCATATAACTCCCATATAGCTATGACGACTAAATTTAGAATAGGGAAGTTTTATGCAACTATGGTCATTATATCAGATTTTATTAGAATTGGTCCATATTTGGCTATAGATTCACCACCATAGGTGGAAAGGATATTATAAGTTTGTGCTAATGTATGTAACGCATAGAAATATTTGTCTTAGACCCACCTTTTAGTATACCAATATGATCACTTTCTGAGTCGATTTAGCGATGTCAGTCCGTCCGTCCGGCCGGCTGGACCCCCAAGTAAACCTTGTAATCAAACTACAGTTCGCAATTCTAAAGATAATTTGATGAAATTTGGTACAGATAATTTTTTTAATGGGACCATAGGTATTGAAATTCGTCAAAATCGGTCCATTATTTATGGTACCTCCCATTGGTTATTGATATATTGGCCACAAATATCAATATTTTTTATGAAATTTAAAACAAATACTGCTTATGTAAACGTAAATCACTACACCAAATTTCGTTGAAATCGGTCCACATTACAAACATACAAACCCTTTCTTAAAAACGCACTAAATGAGACAAAAATCACTAAAACGCTTGTAAATCCAAAAATAATGAGAACTTTAAGTTTATTTTTGCGTACATAATTTTTGCAACAACTGTAATTAACTTGCCTAATTTCGAGACCTGCCTCTCATATAAGTCCAAAATAACGGAAACAGCTTAAATATATAAGTTTTGAGAAAATGTTTGGGCTTGACGGACTATAGCACTTTCTTACTTGTTTTTATCTTATATTCTTAAACGAGCAATAATTGTATATATATATATATACATATATATATATATATATATATATATATATATATATATATATATATATATATATATATATATATATCTATATATATATATATATATATATATATATATATATATATATATATATATATATATATATATATATATATACATATATATATATATATATATATATATACATATATATATATATATATATATATATAGAATGGCTATTTCGAAGACGGCTCTAACGATTTTGATAAAATTTGGACAGTGGGTACCTTTTTTGATTTTTTGATGTATAGGTCGAAGAAGAAGGGACTTTTGGAACCCTTGCCTCTAAGAGGGTAAAAACGGGAAAAAGGGTTAAGAAATCGAAAACGTTATATAAGTAGTAGGTATAGAATAAGTAATAGGTATCGAAATAAAATTAAAATTCCGTTTTAAACAGCTATGAAAATAAGCGGACAGGTGTTTGGTACTTTTTTGAAACTATGTCCGATAGGGGATAAAAAGGGTACAAATAGTTTTTTTGGTACTTTTTTAACCAACTCTTATTTTTTAAACTAAAGAATATAGAAAGGAACTTTGTACTGCAGTCAATAGATGTGAAAGAAATATTGAAAACGTATTTGGTACTTTTTTGATTTTGGGGCCAAAATGGGTAAAAAAGGGATATAATTATAACTTAACATCTCAAAAAGTAAAATAGTAAACTGTGAATTTGATCATTTTATGCTTTTTAGCGAAGATGTTGCGGATAAGCCGGCGAAGATTTTTAAGTTGGTAAGACTAATTTCCGACAGGTGACCCCACTGAAAATTTCTAAAAAATAAATTAAATCGTAAACTGTATATTTGATCATGCTATGATCTTAAGTAAAGTTGTAGCGCATGAGCCGGCGAAGGCTTTTTAGTTGGTATGAATAATTTCCGACAGGTGGCGCTACTGAAAATTACTCAAAGTCAATTTAATCGTAAGATGTACATTTAATCATGCTATAATCTTTAGCAAAGTTGTTACGCATAAGCGGACGAAGGTTTCTTAGTTGATATGAAAAATTTCAGGCGGCGCCACTGAAAACTACTCAAAATGAATTAAATCGTAAACTGTGCATTTAATCAGACTATAAATTTTAGCAAAGTTGTTGCGCATGAGTCGACGGAGGTTTCTGTTGGTATAGCCAATTTCCAAAAATTTTCAAAATGACTGTAGACTATGTGTTGACCAGACAAAATAAATAAAATAACTCAAAATCAACTGAATATTTGTACAACGTCTTTCCTCTAAATTTATTTTAGTACTTTATAAAATAAAATATATAAAAATTTTAAAATTTGCCTCAAAATGCTTATCATAAAGCTCCGAGCAAGACTCGGTCAACCAGGTACTGTCATTTTATTTGAAAGCTATAAACAAACTTCTTTAGAATTTGCTTTAATTTAAATAATTTGTCATATTTATATGGATTCTTTAAACACCAACAAAATCATATAGAAAATGTTTCTCTATTACAAAATATTTAACAAATTCAATTTACTCTTTACGAGTATTTGTCATGCTCTCTAAACCGGAAATTCTTAAAATATTTCCTCAAATTCCCCTTTTTCTCAATAACTGCAAAAACACCAAAAATATTTCGTAAATGAAATTGTTTGTGTGTGTGTGTGTGTGTATGAGTGTTTATATACAAAATTAAAACCGGAAGTTGTGTAAAACTTGCAGTTTTCTTTGTATTGTGTGTATTTTTATAATAGTTTCTTTAAAAATAACTATTTCTTACAAATGTTTTTTCCTTAATACAATAAATACAAGTCCTATAAATAATTCCTATACTTGACTTCTTTGTTGTAAGACGTAATAAAAGTTGTATTAAACACAAAAGCTAAATTATTCTTGTTTTTTTTTCTATTTTTTTATATATCAGCATCAGCTTATTTTCCTTTTATTTCTTTTCTTGCAACTTCTTTTCATATTTTGCAACTTTGTTGTTTAAATATTAATAAAAAAAACAAGATATTTTAATTACATTGAAATGCTTCAAATACTTTGTAGCTGATGCAGAATGAAATTAAATTGTTTTTTTTTAAATTTTCTTTGGTAGTTGTTTATGAAGTAGAGATTTTATAAAGAAAATTATTGTAATGAAAATAATATTACACAGATGTACAGGAAATTAACAGAAAAATTTATTAAAAAAATATATTTCTATTTTTGAACAAATCTCTAAATAATTATTGGAACGAAAAATTTAATTTTAAAAAGTTTTAAGATAATTTATTAATCCTTTAAAAATGAGGAGGTAAATTTTTGAAATATTTGGTTGTTCGTAAAGTAATTTCCTTGTTAATGACACTATTCTAATAACAAACATTTGAATTCATTGATATGTTTAATGTATCGAATTCCACCTTTTATAGACCACGTTAAATGCGTCGACGTCCATAATTCACTTCTCAAATCTTATAGAAATTTGCAATCATATCCATAGAAGACTTTTTATAAACTTCACCACCATAGGTGGAAAGGGTATATTGGGTTTGTGCTGATGTTTGTAACGCCTAGAAATATTGGTCTTAGACTAACCATTCCCTGAGTTGTTTTAACGATGTCCGTCCGACTGGCTTGCCGGTTATCCATGTTAGCTTGTTATTATTGTACAGGTCGTAACTTTAAAGATAATTTGATGAAATTTGGCACAGGCTCATTTTTTTGTCCAAGGACAGTCCCTATACTTTTTGAGCAAAATCGGATTACTGTTTCGGGTACGTCTCATAGGGATGCTCTCCCGGATTAGAGTTTTATGTCTTTTACAAATTTAGTTGTATTTTAATAATTTTCAGCACAAATATTGATTTTGATAACCTTTGTCAGTGTTCCTAATTTTGTAGAAATCGGCCCATATTTGACTATACCTCCTATATAAGACATATTCTCAAAAGACGTTTATATAAACATAAATGCACAAAAATGTTTATAACTCTAAAGATAAATGCATTTGATTACTAAAATATTTTGTATATATAAACCAATAACCAAAGTTTGGTAAAAATCGGTCCACAATTCCATATCGAAAATGACATAAATCTCGAAATTTAAAAAAAATAGCACATAGTATACGTATGTATGTATGTATGTCTCTAAGACTTAAGGAAAACTTGTTTAATTGTTGGTCCATTTTTGACCTTAGTAGTGAAGGGTATGACATAGTCGGGCTTGACCGACAAAAGCTTTTTTACTTGTTTTTAATTTCACTTCTGAAATCATCTGATAAATGCTGATTCATTGGTAATTTACCAAATTTGCAAGAAATTCAGTCTAATGGTTTAGGAGTCTATAAATATTATACACAGATGTCTCTTATCAATATCAATCGAAGAAAATTTAAAAAACTGTTGTCAAAAAATCGCCCATGAATCATAAAATAGTCAACAAACAACCTTCAAACAATTTATAACATTAAACAAAAGTAAACAACAATAACTATCCAATAATCTTCAAACAATCAAAAAAATCGTTAAACAATCAAAAAACAACGGTCAAACAAATGCCAACAAATATCAAACATTCGTCAAATAATCACCAAACAGTCGTCCGAAAAACTCCCAAAGGCTTCACACAATCGTTAAACAATCATCAAGCAATAGTCAAGCAATTATCGAACAACCATTAAAACTCATCAAACAATCGCCAATCAATCATCAAATAACTATCAAACAATCGTTAATCGTCTTTTCGGTTTTGGTCAATTTCAACCGATAAGGATATGTTTTTGGCAAAACCAATAATTGGGTGTAGAAGACAACTAAATCAGCTTCCATTAGAGTCAAAAGAATTAAAAGTCCAAGCAGTAGTTTTTAAGCTACTGCAATTTGCCCCAGAAAATTCGTGTCCTTTCAACACGCCTAAGGATATGCAGCAAAAAAATAAGTTTAGAGTACAGAAATTACAAAGTAAGACATTCCTTATCATATTAAGACCTATAAAAACTAAATAGTTGAAATTTATAAAAATATTACCAAATACATAATTTTTTTTACTGGAAAATGGTACTTTTTTTAAGGACCGTTTCAAAACTCCCTTTTTAAGTTTTAGAAAATTTTGTTAAAAAAATATTCAAGATTTCGAAATTTTTAATCGGCATCTTAGGAAAGTTTAGTTTGATATTTCATATGGTTTCGCCGTATCTGCTACTTGAGATCGTTAAATTTCGCAAAAAAGTAAATTTTTGGACATTATTTAAGTAGATGCATATTAAATTTTATTTAACTTTTCTTTTGATAAAGCTTATATTGAATTTGATTACCCAGTCATTGAGAAATGGCCACTAGATATTTCTTAGATACCCTTTTTTCATCGGGGTCAAAGGTCAAAGTTTGAATTTTTAGTTTTCAAAAATACAAAATGTTATTAAATTTAGTGGCGAATTTCGATCAAAATTAATAGAAATAGTTATTTTTAAGAATGGCTATATTGTTTTATTAAAAATATTTTTAAACACTTAACAGACATGGGGACTTAAATGACCCATTTTTTTTTTTAAATTTATGAAATAACTTGCCTTCATAAGGGATTTTCCTTCATAAACAAAATTGTTTTTAAGCTTGAGTGATGACAACAGATTTTTTAAAACTAATCCCTAAAAACACCAAACATTTAAATTTTCGAAAAAAAAATGTTTGGGTTATTTTAGTCCTGGGAGTAAAATTTCTTTTTATGTAATAACCCAACTTGGACTATGATAAACATTTGTTATCCTATAGTAAAGAAATATCTACATTTACAATTTCAATTAATTCGATTTTGACGTTTTGATCTTATGCGAAGGTATTTCATCCGTAATCGTTGTTTACATTATTTACCTTATAGGGGACGGTCACGACCACTTTAGTTTTAAAAAATTGTAAGCCTTTTTTTATTAATTTCTGACGAAAATTAGTCGCTCAAATTATGTAGAAACCTTCGTCGGCACAGTTTACAATTTAATTAATTTTAAGTAATTTTTAGTGGCGCCACCTGTCGAAAATTGGTCACATCATATTAGAAACCTTAGGCGACCCATGTGCAACAACTTTGTTAAAGATCATAGCATGATCAAATGCACAGTTAACGATTTAATTAACTTTAAGCAAAATTCAGTGGCGCCACATGTCGGAACTTAATCATACAAACTTAGTAATGTTCGTCGGCTCATGCGCAACAATTTTTCTTAAGATCATAATATGATCAAATGCATAGTTTACTCTTCTATTAAGGACATACAGACAGACAAACATTCATTTCAATATAAAGGGTGTCCCAACTAGAACGCAATTTTTAAATTTTAAATAAAACACAGATATTAAAAAAAAAAAAATAGTGAAACTTTATTATATCGTAAAGTAGACAGAATGAGGTTATGTATGGAACAAGATATCGTGTTCGTTAATTGGATATTGGAGAGACGACATGAAATGCTAATTTTGCCGATACAATTATCTTCAGTGACGAGGCCCATTTCCATCTTGAAGGCTCGTCAATAGGCAGAATTCTCGCATTTGGGGTGAGCAAAATCCTCGAGTGATTCATGAGAAGCAAATGCATCCTCAACGTGTCACTGTGTGGTGTGGTTTTTGAACTGGAGGAATCACTGGACCTTTTAAAATGAGGACCCTGAAAATGAGGCAGGTCAAGCGCAAACAGTCAATGATGTTCGGTATCATGAAATGATAACCAGTTTTTTTTGCCTATAATTGAAGAAATTAATGTGGAGGGCATGAGGTTTCAACAAGACTATGCCACATGTCATACAGCCAGATTAACAATTCAATTGCTACATCAGTCATTTAAAAATTACGTTCTAGTTAGGACACCCTTTATATAGAATATAATAGCTTGATGTCCTTTTTCTACAAAAAAGAATATACCACTTTCTGAGTCGATTTGCATTAAAATTTAATTTAATAGTAAAGCCATATTCCAAATTAACAAAATCAGTCCATTATACCGGGTATATCCAATAGGAATGATTTTTGCGTCAAAATTTCTCAAAAAAATCAAAGTTGCCATTAGGTATTTCGATTTCTTTGAAACTTGGTAAAAGTTTAGTGTTAGGTATGAGTAATTTTTGTGCCAAAGGATTTTTTGAAATTTTTTAAAATTCTGGGAACCACAGGGCACTAAATTAAAAATGGAATATCTCCGTCAATTTTAAAGTCTCCATCAATTTTTTTTTTTTTAATTTTTTTGTGAAAAGACAAGGAATCATAAAATTATTATTAGAAAAAAATCGTAGGGGTGCTTATGAGTGAAAAAATGAAATAAAAAATTTTTTGACTTTTTTTTGGTCAAATTTTGAAAATAATTTTTTGAACTAAATTTAGTTTAAAACACACACAAATTATCTAAAAGTCCTGTCATGGACTTTTAAAAAAATAGATACAAATTTGAAAGTTGACCCTCGAACGGTTTCTAATGCCATCAGACAGTATAAGGAAAACCTGAGCATTGAAAGAAAACCTGGATCAGGGAGGAAAAAAGGTCCTACAGATATTGGTAAGGCAAAAGAAGTCGAGCGACTCTTTCGAAGAGCGCCTAACACTTCTTTAAGAAAAGCGGCTCGTACGGTGAAATGTTCTACGAATTTTGCACATAGAGTCAAAGCTTATGCTGGACTGAAGACATACAAAGTCCAAAAGGTTCCAGATCGCAATGCTATAAAGAACTTAGATGCAAAAAAACGAGCGATAAAATTGAAATCTGATTTTATACAAAAATACACCTGTTGTGTGATGGATGATGAAACATACGTACTGTCAGACTTTTCTCAACTTCCTGGTCAAGATTTTTATGTTGCTGATAAACGGGGCAATGTTCGGCAAGAGTTTCGCACAAAAAAACAAACAAAATTCCCTAAGATGTTTCTCGTGTGGCAAGCTATTTGCAGTTGTGGCAAAACAAGTAAAGTATTTGTCGCATCTGGCACAATAAACACAGAAATTTATATAAAGGAGTGCCTACAAAAACGGTTGTTACCCTTTTTAAGAGAGCACAGAGTGACTACATTTTTTTGGCCCGATTTGGCATCATGCCATTATGGAAAAAAGGCACTTGAGTAGTACTCAAAGAATAATGTCATTTTTGTACCACGAGAGGCAAATCCTCCTAAGTGTCCAGAACTTCAACCTGTGGAAAGGTATTGGGCTCTGGTAAAAAAGGAATTGAAGAACACAGGAAAGATTTCCAAAACATGTCCGATTTTAAGCGCAGGTGGAACACATGATCCAAAAAGGTATCAGAAGCAACTGTAAAATCTTTAATGGGAGGGTTTCCGAAAAAAGTCGATAATTTTGCAAAACCCGAGTACTAAGTAAACATTTTAATGCTAAATGATTTTGTATAATATGTCATTATATTTGCGTATTTTGTGGAGTTTTTATATTGAAAGGTTTGATTTTTATTTAAGAAAATCCAACTACAAATTTTATTTAGAGCACTCTTTACTCCAACATGTTGCAAGTACTCTAACATAACTTTGCTGCAACACACACTTCCATATCAGTTCATCATCTCTCAACATTTATTGATTAATTGAATCAATTAATATAGATTTTTAGCATACATTTTAGATATTTGCATTGTGAGAAGAAAACATAGCAAAAAAATAAAACTAAAGGCAACAAAAAAAGTCATAATTAAAAAAAATTATCAAAATTGTGTCATAACCTCTAATAAATGACACATTTTTTTCTATTTCTTCAAATACAAATGTATTTGTTGTAGTTCTTGTTATTGCATTTTTTTTTGTTTGTTGTAATGGAAAAAAACCTTGGATTTGCAACAAAAAAAAAACGAAATATACATAAAAAACAACAACAATAAAATTACCTCATATTCATAATGAAAACAACAATGGCCTTCCCCTACTTTGGATAAAAAAAAACTAAAAAAGTTAACAGGACAATTGCACTAGCAGCTGAAACAAAATTGAAACAGAAACAGTAGAGAAGTAGCAAAAGCTGCAGCAGCAGAAGCAACTGCTGCTACTGTTGCAACACGGAAAAAAAGCGAAGCAGAAAAAAAACTATCAAGAACAAGAAAAACAAAGTGTAGCAAAGACAATACTAACAACAAAAACCCTGAGCTACCCCAACAAACCTACAAAATTCAGTTGCAAAACAACTTTAACTTCAAACTCAAGCAAAAAAGAAAAATAAAAAAAATATTTCATAGATTCGTTATCCGCAAATGGTAGATACTCGTATCATATATACGTATACGTTATTTCAAAAAAAAAAAATGAGAACTCATTCGTACTCAGTTGTATTTGTGGTAAATGGTGAAGTAAGCAAATACAACACAACCAGGAGAGACGACTATACACAATAAAGAGAGTTGCCTTTGAGAGCAATTAACTCCTTAAGAGCACCAGAGCATGATGTTGACAATTTGAATACATTCGCATTTTCTTTTGTGTTTTTTTTTTGCATTTTTCTGTTGATTTTCAGTTATTTCTGCCCAGCAGATTTTTGTAGCTCAAACTCAATGCCATTGTCAGGGTAAAAAACAAACAACATGACACAAACACAACGAGACCAACAAAATCAAACAGGAAAAACAACAACAACAACTCGACGACCATGTGAACATTTACAAAAGTTCTTCTTGTAGTCTTTGCAGTTGTTGTTGTTGTTTCAGTTCATGTGGCAAATTGCATGTGGAAACCAAAACAACAACTACAACAACAAAAAATGGCAACAAATACCAGAAAACCGAAAGGCACAATGCGGAGCAGCAGAGAGTTACTTTTTCCGAAACAGTGAAGAGCAAAATAGACCATAAACTAGATATTTTAAAATAATCAACGGACCAAAGACAATAATATATGTGACCTGATCGAAAAATTAGCTAATTTTTAGATATTTTTCGAAATTTTTAGCTAATTTTTAAAAATTTTGTTTTTGAGTCATAAGCCACCCTTTTCATAGACAGGGTCACATATAATGATTTTGCACTCCAAACATTTTTTTTCTGTCAAAAGTGAAATTAAAGTGGATAAAGAACAATTAAAAAACACATAAACGCACAAACAAATATACATTTCATGAGCACGTGTGTGTGCCTTAACTTTTTCTCACCGGATAATCGTCTTCATTAGTTGTTTTCGAATAAGAGTAAAAGCGGTATACATCTTTTTTATGGAATTTTGAAAATGACCATACGACAAATCAATATATGGAAGTGCAACATCCTTATATTATAGAGTCTTTAATCGAACTATTAACTAAAGTACAGAAATGTTATCGATAAATTTACTATTGTAAAGAGACGTTATCGATAACTTTGGTATAGCAAAGAAAAGCAAACGATAAGTTTACTAAAGTAAAGAAAAGCAATCGATAACTTTTTATAGTACAAAAAAGTGATTGATAACTTTATTTAAGAAAAAGAAAGTTATCGATAACTGTACAACAGTAAAAAAAAGCTATCGATAACTTTACTACAGTAAAGAAAATCTATCGATAACTTATCTATAGTACAGAAAAGTTATCTATAACTTTACTATAGTAAAGAAAACTTATCGATAAGTTCACGATAGTAAAGAAATATTATCCATAATCTTATTAGAGTAAATATAAGTTAACGATAACTTCTCCATAGCAAAAAAAGCTACCGATAACTTCTCTACAGTAAAGAAAAATTATCGATAACTTTACTATAGTTAAGGAAAATTATTGATAGCTTTACTATAGTAAAGAAAAGTTATCGATAACTTCAATATAGTTAAGAAAAGTTATCTATAACTTTACTATAGCAAAGAAAAAATATCGATAAAATACTATAGTAAAGAATAGTTATCGATCACTTTACTTTAGTAAGAAAAGTTGTCGTTGACATTATTATAATAAAGAAAAGTTTTCGATAAATTCTGAAAAAAAAGAATATTTAACGATAACTTTACAATAGTAAAGAAAAGCTATCGATAACTTAACAATAGTAAAGAAAATATATCGATAACGTTACTACAGTTAAGAAAAGTGATCGTTAATTTTACTATAGTGAAGAAAAATTATCGATACCTTTACGTTAGTAAAGAAAAGTTATTGATAACTTTTCTATAGAACTAGAAAGTTATCGATAACCTTTCTATAGAAATAGCAAGTTGTAGATAACTTTTCTATATAAATAGAAAGCTATCGATAACTGTTCTATAAAAATAGAAAGTTATCGATAACTTTTCTATAGAAATATAAAGTTATCGATAACTTATCTATAGAAATAGAAATTTATCTAAAACTTTTCAATATAAATACAAAGTTATCGATAACTTTTCTATAAAAATAGAAAGTTATCGATAACTTTTCTATAGAAATAGAAAGTGATCGATAACTTTTTTATAAAAAAAAATAAAGTTACCGATGACTTGTCTATAGGAAGAGAAAGTTATCGATAACTTTTCTATAGAAATAAAAAGCTGTCGATAACTTATCTATAGAAATATAAAGTTATCGATAACTTTTCTTAAGAAATATAAAGTTATCGATAACTTTTCTATTAAAAATAGAAAGTTATCGATAACTTTTCCTTAAAAAATAAAAGTTATCGATAACTTTTCTAAAAAAAGGTTATCGATAATTTTTCTATAGAAATATAAAGTTATCAATAATTTTCCTATAAATATATTAAGTTATCGATAACTTGTCTATAGAAATACAAAGTTATCGATAACATTTCCATAGAATTAAAAAATTATCGATAACATTTCTACAAATTAGAAAAACTTTTCTTTAGAAATATCAAGTTACAGATAAAATTTCTATAGAAATAGAAAGTTATCGATAACTTTTCTTCAGAAATAGAAATTATCGATAACTTGTCTATAGGAATAGAAAGTCATCGAAAACTTTTCTATAGAAATACAAAGTTATTGATAACTTTTCTATAAAAATATAAAGTAAACGATAACTTTTCTATAGAAATAGAAAGTAATCGCTAACTTTTCTATAGAAATAGAAAGTTATCGATAACTTTTTTATAGAAATAGAAAATTATGGATATTTAAAAAAAAATAGAAAGTTATCGATAACTTTTTTATACAAATAGAAAGTTATCGATAACTTTTCTTCAGAAATAGCAAGTTGTCAAAAACTTTTCTATAGATATAGAAAGTTTTCGATAACTGCTCTATTTAAAGAGAAAGTTATCGATAAGTTTTCTATAGAAAAAGAAGGTAATCGCTTACTTTTCTATAGAAATATAAAGTTATGGATATATTTTTTATAGAAATAGAAAGTTATGGATAACTTAAAAAAAAATAAGAAAGTAATCTATAACTTTTCTAAAGAAATAGAAAGTTATCGATAACTTTTTATAGAAATAGGAATTTATCGATAACTTTTCTATAAAAATATAAAGTCATCGATAAATTTCTATTAAAATAGAAAACTATCGATAACTTTTCTATAAAAATAGAAAATTATCGATAACTTTTCTTAAGAAACAAAAAGTTATCGATAAAATTTCTATAAAACTAGAAAGTTATCTATAACTTTTCTATAAAAATAAAAAGTAATCGATAACTTTTTTGTAAAATAAAAAGTGATCGATAACTTTTTTATATAAATATAAAGTTGTCGATAACTTTTATATGGAAAAGAAAGTTAGCGATAAATTTTCTATAGCAATAGGAAGTTATCGATAACTTTTCTGTAGAAATAGAAATTTCTATATTTTTGTTTTAGTCTATAAAATATTTCATGGCGTATGATTATTAAAATTATGGTAAGGTTTGTGCCGTATGATTAATATTTGTTTAAATACAAATTTATAATGTGTCTTCCTGATACAAGTTTGTAAATTTTTAATTTTTTCAAATTAATTTTACAAGTTTTACGCTTTACTGTATTTTTGCAAAAAAAAAAAAAAGCAAGCATGCAACATATCATGTGTATGAAAAAGCCATTCTCCATTTACATACCAAACGTTTCACTGAGGCAGAGACCAAAACAGGTTGAAAGTAAACTTTGAATGTGATTTTTTGTTGTTGTTGCTCGTTTGATTCTCTTTATCTGTGCTTCCAGCAACAAAACGACATGGTGTCGTCCTAGCCAACAATTTCACATGAATATTGCAGACACACAGACAGACGCAGGCAGAAATAACACAACAATAACAACGTAATCACAAGTAGCAGCAACAACGACGACAACGACAACCTACAAAAGCAGCAGACGTTTAGAGTTGATTAACCTTTTATCGTTCTCTTTTATTATGGATATTCGTATAGAATGAAATGAACGAAAGACGGAAGAAAAAAAGAAATACAAAAACAAAAAATATATGTTTGATGATAAATTAAACGAACATCAGACAAACTCATGTGAAGGTAAATAAATATTATGAGAATATTCATATGAAGTGATTGGGTGAAGCAGAATAAAATTTCAAACATATTAAATTGAGAATCACAAAACTTTTATTTAAATTAAAACTAAGATTTGTTTTAAAAAATTAAGAAACTATTTTGTTAAAAAATGTTTCTTAATTTTTAATAAAAATATTGTCTCCCCTCTCATATCCTTAAAATCCTTTACTATATTTATATGTAGTACATCTGTCTTCCTTCATAGTTTGTCCTTCTTATACGAGTATATTCTCTATATTCAGTCCGTCAGGTTGTTTTTAAAATTTTGTGCTTCGTCATGTTCGAAACTTTTGCACACACAATTTTCTTTTTTGTTGTACTAAATTTTTATTTCAGCCAAAAGTTGGTGTGGGTCATGGTCTGCATGCAAAAATCGTGCCTTGAATTTTTTTGTATGTCTTGTTTTTTTTTTTGTAATTTATCTTTTTTTAGTTTTAGTCATTTTTTGCAACTTCTACTTTACTCTATTCTCCTTAAATACAATTTCAGTCTTAAAACTTTTCCTTTAACAACTTTTTTGTGTTTTATTTTAATGGCCCTCATAAAAATGTCTCATTTAAGAATAGGGAAAAATATAAATTTTTGATTGCATCATACAATTTTTACCGCAAATTTATTTATTTCTAAAGGAAAGTTATCGATACTTAAATAATTGTAAAGAAAAGTCTCTGATAACCTTATATTTCAATAGAAAAGTAATCGATAACTTTTAATTTCTATATAAAGTTTTTTTGGGGAAATTTTTCGAAAATGGACAATTTATAGCAAATTTTTCGCAAATTAACTATTTATAGGAAATTTTTCGAAAATTGACTATTTAGAGAAAATTTTCCGAAAATTGACTATTTATAGGAAATTTTTCGAAAATTGACTATTTATAGGAAATTTTTCGAAAATCCACTATTTATAGGAAATTTTTCGAAAATTCACTATTTATAGGAAATTTTTTTGAAAATTGACTATTTATAGGAAATTTTTTCAGAAAATTTACTAAAATTTACAAAATTGACTATTTAGAGGAAATTCTTTAGAAATTTGACTATTTATAGGATTTTTTTTAGAAAATTGACTATCGAAAATTTTTTCGAAAGTTTACTACTTATAGGAAATTTTTTGAAAATTGAATATTTATAGAAAATTTTTTCGAAAATTGACTATTTATAGGAAATTTTTCGAAAATTGACTATTTATAGAAAATTTTTCGAAAATTCACTATTTATAGGAAATTTTTCGAAAATTCACTATTTATAGGAAATTTTTCGAAAATTCACTATTTATAGGAAATTTTTTTGAAAATTGACTATTTATAGGAAATTTTTTCAGAAAATTTACTAAAATTTACAAAATTGACTATTTAGAGGAAATTCTTTAGAAATTTGACTATTTATAGGATTTTTTTTAGAAAATTGACTATCGAAAATTTTTTCGAAAGTTTACTACTTATAGGAAATTTTTTGAAAATTGAATATTTATAGAAAATTTTTTCGAAAATTGACTATTTATAGAAAATTTTTTCGAAAATTGACTATTTATAGGAAATTTTTCGAAAATTGACTATTTATAGGAAATTTTTCGAAAATTGACTATTTATAGGAAATTTTTCGAAAATTTACTATTTATAGGAAAATTTTCGAAAACCGACTATTTATAGGAAATTTTTCGGAAATTGAATATTTTTATAGGAATTTTTTTCGAAAATTTACTATTTAGAGGAAGTTTTTCTAAAATTGACTATTTATAGGAAATTTTAAGAAAACTGAATATTTATAGGAAATTCTTCGAAAACTGACTATTTATAGGAAATTTTTCAAAAATTGACTATTTACAGGAAATTTTTCGAAATTTGACTATTTATAGGAAATTTGATAACTTTCTATTTCTATAGAAAAGTTATCGATAACTTTCCATTTCTATAGAAAATTTATCGATAACTTTATATTTCTATAGAAAAGTTATCGATAACTTTCTATTTCTATGGGAAGGTTATCGATAACTTTCTATTTCTATAGAAAACTTTCTATTTCTATAGAAAAGTTATCGATAACTTTTTATTTCTATAGAAAAGTTAACGATAACTTTATATTTTAATAGAAAAGCTATCGCAAACTTTCTATATAAATAGAAAAGTTATCGATAACTTTCTATTTCTATAGAAAAGTTATCGATAACTTTCTTTTTTTATAGAAAAGTTATCGATATCTTTCTATTTTTATAGAAAAATTGTCGATAACTTTATTTGTCTGTAGAAAAATTTTCGATAACTTTTTATTTCCATAGAAAAGTTATTGATAACTTTATATTTCTATAGAAAAGTTATTGATAACTTTCCATTTCCATGAAAAAGTTATCGTTGACTTTATACTTATAAAGAAAAGGTATCGATAACTTTCTTTTTTCATAGAAAAGTTATCTATAACTTTATATTTCTATAAAAAAAAGTATCGATTGCTTTCTATTTCCAAAGAGAAGTTATCGATAACTTTATATTTCTATAGAAAAATTATGGTCTAAGTCTTAGTTTATATATTAGTCTATATTTTAGTCTATATCTTAGTATATGTCTTAGCCTTTATCTTAGTCTATGTCTTAGACTATATCTAAGTCTTAGTCTATATATTAGTTTCGGAATAAAAATTATAGTTATGATGTATTTTTTAAAACTTCCAGAAACCGGAATTTAGTACCTAAACGTAGAACAAAAACACCTTTTTACCTAAAATCTCCCATAAATTGGCCACCTTAAGGTAGCAGCAGCCAAACTTATCCCTTAAGAAAATAATAACAGTTACTTCTGCCCCCCTTTCCTTAAATAAACTCCATTTGATTGCCCTCTACTTTTTTCTGGATTTCATTATATTTAATAATATTTTTTATATCAAAAAAAAATATAAGATTTTCTTAATGTTGTTGCTGCTGCTAATGTTGTTGTTGTTTTTGTTTTAGTCCCTTTTTGCAAAAACTTCAGGATTTTTGTGAATACAATGTTTTAAAATCGTTCATTCAACTTTGTTGGGATATAATATAAAAAAAATCAGAAAAAAGTAAAAAATATCGAAATATTTATTTTGATATAAAAATTCTGTACGAGTATATTCGTTCGTATTCTTGAGTTCTACGAAATTGTTTAAACAAACGGAAAGTATGAGTTTAATGGGGGGACGGACCCTTTGAGAACGAGCCCTTTTTTCCTGCCGCTCTTCAACATTGTTTTTGTTATTGTTGCACAAAATTTGAAAATAAACTCCCAACAACAACAAAAAGAAAGGTATGTAGCAGTAACTGTTATAAATTGTACGATGAGTATATGTTGTTGCACAAATACACACATTGTGGCAAGTTGTTACTGCTGGTACTTTACCGGTACTTTCTATGTATTTGTTGGCCAACAAGAGCCAAAGTGTTATTGTATTTTATTTCAATTTTTTTCAAGAATTTTTTTTATTGCCAAAAAAAAACGAAACATTAAAAACAAAAAGGTCTTCTTCGTAGGAGAAAAAGTTTTGGGTTTTAAATTTTATACAAGTTTGTATTTATTTGTATCCCTTTCAAGTAGTTTTTGGTATGTATTTAATATCTGTATGTATAAAAATATGTTTAATCTTGAAGATAAAAATTTCAAAGGGTTTTTTCTGATACAAAATAATATGATTACAGGAGTGGGTATCAAAACTAATGACATGTTTTTGAAAATAAACAAAAATATACCTTTTAAATCCAAAAAAGAATTATTTGCTGCATAATTTTATAATCTGAAAATAAAAAGGAAAAAAATATATTGTATTAATGACAATATTTTAGCCAAAGACGAGTATAATCAACAAAAAGGTACCCTAAAACTCAAATTGATTATTTAAAGGAAATTTTTAAAAAAATAGACTATTTCTTTTTTTTTTCCTATAAATAGTAAATTTTCGAAAAATTTTCTGTAAAAAGTCAATTTTCGAAAAATTTCCTCTAAATAATCAATTTTCGAAAAATTTCATCTAAATATTAAATTTTCGAAAAATTTCCTCTAAATATTCAATTTGCGAAAAATTTCCTATAAATAGTCAATTTTCGAAAAATTTCCTTTTAATATTCAATTTTCGAAAAATTTCCTATAAATAGTCAATTTTCGAAAAATTTCCTATAAATAGTCAATTTTCGAAAAATTTCCTATAAATAGTCAATTTTCGAAAAATTTCCTATAAAAAGTAAAGTTTCGAAAAATTTCCTATAAATAGTCAATTTTCGAAAAATTTCCTATAAATAGTCAATTTTCGAAAAATTTCCTATAAATAGTCAATTTTCGAAAAATTTCCTGTAAATAGTAAATTTTCGAAAAATTTCCTATAAATAGTCAATTTTTAAAAATTTTCCTATAAATAGTCAATTTTCGAAAAATTTCCCATAAATATTCAATTTTCGAAAAATTTCCTAAAAATAGTCAATTTTCGAAAAATTTCCTCTAAATAGTCAATTTTCGAAAAATTTCCTATAAATAGTCAATTTTCGAAAAATTTCCTATAACTAGTCAATTTTCGGAAAATTTCCTATAAATAGTCAATTTTCGAAAAATTTCCTTTAAATAGTCAATTTTCGAAAAATTTCCTATAAATAGTCAATTTTAGAAAAATTTCCTATAAATAGTCAATTTTCGAAAAATTTCCTATAACTAGTCAATTTTCGGAAAATTTCCTATAAATAGTCAATTTTCGAAAAATTTCCTATAACTAGTCAATTTTCGGAAAATTTCCTATAAATAGTCAATTTTCGAAAAATTTCCTTTAAATAGTCAATTTTCGAAAAATTTCCTATAAATAGTCAATTTTCGGAAAATTTCCTATAAATAGTCAATTTTCGAAAAATTTCCTTTAAATAGTCAATTTTCGAAAAATTTCCTATAAATAGTCAATTTTCGAAAAATTTCCTATAAATAGTCAATTTTCGAAAAATTTCCTATAAATAGTCAATTTTCGAAAAACTTCCTATAAATATTAAATTTTCGAAAAATTTCCTAAGTCAATTTTCGGAAAATTTCCTATAAATAGTCAATTTTCGAAAAATTTCCTATAACTAGTCAATTTTCGGAAAATTTCCTATAAATAGTCAATTTTCGAAAAATTTCCTTTAAATAGTCAATTTTCGAAAAATTTCCTATAAATAGTCAATTTTCGAAAAATTTCCTATAAATAGTCAATTTTTGAAAAATTTCCTATAAATTGTGAATTTTCGAAAAATTTCCTCTAAATATTAAATTTTCGAAAAATTTCCTCTAAATATTAAATTTTCGAAAAATTTCCTCTAAATATTCAATTTTCGAAAAATTTCCTATAAATAGTCAATTTTCGAAAAATTTCCTATAAATAGTCAATTTTCGAAAAATTTCCTGTAAATAGTAAATTTTCGAAAAATTTCCTATAAATAGTTAATTTTTAAAAATTTTCCTATAAATAGTCAATTTTCGAAAAATTTCCCATCAATATTCAATTTTCGAAAAATTTCCTAAAAATAGTCAATTTTCGAAAAATTTCCTCTAAATAGTCAATTTTCGAAAAATTTCCTCTAAATAGTCAATTTTCGAAAAATTTCCTTTTAATATTCAATTTTCGAAAAATTTCCTATAAATAGTCAATTTTCGAAAAATTTCCTATAAATAGTCAATTTTCGAAAAATTTCCTATAAATAGTCAATTTTCGAAAAATTTCCTATAAATAGTCAATTTTCGAAAAATTTCCTATAAATAGTCAATTTTCGAAAAATTTCCTATAAATAGTCAATTTTCGAAAAATTTCCTATAAATAGTCAATTTTCGAAAAATTTCCTATAAATAGTCAATTTTCGAAAAATTTCCTATAAATAGTCAATTTTCGAAAAATTTCCTATAAATAGTCAATTTTCGAAAAATTTTCTATAAACAGGCAGTTTTCAAAACTTTTCCTATTAATTATCAATTTCCGAAAATTTTTCTATTTTGTGCGAGTGAGTCCTCAATATAATTGAGCTCTTTATTTGATGTTTTTATATCTTTTATATTATTTTATTTTAACTTTATTAAAATTAGTTCTTCTGGGTTTTAGTTCCTTTGAGTTTTTATGCAATCAGTTTATTTTTAGTTTTTTGATAATTTTTTTTTTTTAATTAAATTGTATTTTCAGATAAAGTCCCGGCGTAACTTTAGGGATGTGTGAGCGTTCGAGTATTTATGACTTCTTTTGTTAATCATTTCTTTTTATTTCTTTTATATTTTTTTGCATTTTGCTGCAAATTTTTTAGTTTTTTTAGTTTTTGTCATTGCGTTCCCGTCTTCATTTTCTTCCTGTTCTTTTGGAATTCATTTGGGTGTTGAGTTATTTATGTTTCTTGATTTTTAATTTATGAAATTCGCGTGCATCTTATTATGAATTCTGATTTTTTTTTTTTTGGCTTTTTTTATTTGTCTCTGGATTTTTTTTTTTTGCATAAAAGTCTGTTGTCTGTCAGTCTTTGGTATTTTCGGTTTCTTCGACAGGAAAAAAGGTCATAAATTTAAAAGTTGTTTTTTTAATTTGGTTTATTAAACTTTTTTAAGGAAAACATTTGAATAGAGGGGTTGTTTTTGTTGGTTATTAAAAAGAAGAGAAATTTTGTAAAAAAGACAAAAAAAATAGGGAATTAATTAAAAATTTTATCGTATGTCGTAAGCATATTTAACAGTTACAACTTTCATTTAAAGGAAGTTAAAGTGCGAGCACTGTGGGGTAAAATGAAAACAAAAATTGAAGGAAAAAAAATAAAAGTAATTTGGAACAAAAAAGTCATCTTTGTCAAAATTCAAAATTTGTATATATACATTTTTTAAACGGACTAAATTTTCAGAATTATCCAATTACACATTTATTACTTCATTGATCGTTATAACTTTGATACTATTTCCACTTAATTTATTTCTGTTTCAATAATTAATTTTGTGGTTTTATGGTTTTTTCTTTATTTATTTTAATCCTAAAATCATAGACTTTCCAATGCAAATTCTTCTTCTTTGCATTTAAAATTAAATATTTAGGTCAAAGACATTAATTGTTATTATTTTTATTACTTATAATCATATTATTTATTTTATTTAGAGATTAAATAAAGAAAATTTAAAAAAATATCAAAACGTCAGAGTTTAAGGTTGGCAAAATCGAATCATTACAGCCCTACACTCAATAAAATAAAAATGCTAATGATCAAAACCTACAATTCATACTTAAAGATTACCCGTAATAGACGGACCTTATTAATTGGCTTCTATCTTCAATGATCTAGAATATATATCAAGAAGGTCTTAGACGAATTCTGTAAACATGACAAGCACAATGTCTAATATATAATACCCAACACCCACTGAGAAGGGCATGAAAATTATGCGGTTCAGTTGTTATCAGAATTATACAAATATAATCTAATGAATGAGTAATAGGCGTGTTCATGACAATAAATGAAAAAATTTTTCATGCGTATGAAAATTTGTATATTTTTTAGTCTACATCTTAATCTACATCTAATGTAGGGTTCATATAACTCAAGCGTTTGACGATTGAATGAAATTTACATGTATTTTGTTTTTGTTACAATAACAAAACACATGTAAATTTCACTCACTCGTCAGACGCTTGAGTTATATGAACCCTACATAAGTCTATGGTTAGGCTGTGTCTGTGTCTTAGTCTGTGCCTTAGTCTATGTCTTAGTCTATGTCTTAGTATATGACTTAGTCTATGACTTAGTCTATGTCTTAGTCTATGTCTTAGTCTATGTCTTAGTCTATGTCTTAGTCTATGTCTTAGTCTATGTCTTAGCCTATCTCTTAGTCTATGTCTTTGTCTATGTCTTAGTCTATGTATTTATAAGAAATTTTTGGAAAATTTGACCATTTATAGGAAAGCTGTTTACAATTGACGATTTATAGAAAAATTTTCGAAAATTGTTTATTAGGAAATTTTTAGAAAATTTACTATTTATAGGAAATTTTTCGAAAATTGACTATTTATAGGAAATTTTTCGAAAATTGACTATTTATAGGAAATTTTTCGAAAATTGACTATTTGTAGGAAATTTTTCGAAAATTGACTATTTATAGGAAATTTTTCGAAAATTGACTATTTATCGGAAATTTTTCGAAAATTGACATGTATTTTTTGGAAATTTTTCGAAAATTAACTATTTATAGGAAATTTTTCGAAAATTGACTATTTATAGGAAATTTTTCGAACATTGACTATTTATAGGAAATTTTTCGAAAATTGACTATTTATAGGAAATTTTTCGAAAATTATTATAGGAAATTTTTCAAAAATTGACTATTATAGGAAATTTTTCAAAAATTGACTATTATAGGAAATTTTTCAAAAATTGACTATTTATAAGAAATTTTTCGATGTGTCTTAGTCTATATCTTAGTCTATATCTTAGTCTATGTCTTAGTCTATGTCTTAGTCGATATCTTAGTCTATGTCTTAGTCTATGTCTTAGTCTATGTCTTAGTCTATGTCTTAGTCTATATCTTAGTCTATGTCTCAGTCTATGTCTTAGCCTATGTCGAGGTCTATATGATAGTTAGTATTACACATTTGCCTTAGTGTATGTCTGTGTTACCAAAAACCGAATTTTTGTGCTACCAGACTTTCACAAATCTACATTTTTAATCTCAATCAATACCAAAAAGCAACCGGCAGAGAACACACACCGCAAATAGTAAATACTACAAACGTATTATTATCTATGAAATACAAAAACATTGAGTAGAAAATATTTGTTGTACCATTTGTGCTTCATCATTGCTTTCATCATCTGCAACAACATCATTATCGTCTACAATGTAGTCGTAATTATTATCATCCTCGTTGGCATTGTCATGATGAACAAACAACACAACCAAGATGCAATTTCAAAGGTCAATGACACAAATTGTAAACCCCGCTATGACAGCAGCAACAGCAGCAAGAAGAACAAGAAAAAGCTAGTACAAGTACACAGAGTATGAAATTAAAATGACAGAGTCATACACTTCCACTACTACTACTACTAAGAAGCGCTCTTACTCATTACTCATACAACTGAAGGCAGTTTGATAAAAATCAAAGCAAAACTGTAAAAATATTCTCGCAAAAAGTCAAAAATAAACTTTTTAAGAGCTGATTTTTAAGTTCTCAAGAGATAAGAAAGAGTTGGTTTGTTTTTGGCTTAATGGAGAGCAAGAGTGCAGCATCATTACTCCTCGCTCTCCAGTGACATGAAGAGAGTTTCTTTTGCAATATTATTGCAAGGAAATGCATTATATATCACTAATACTACTATAAAATCAATGATTATATATAAATATTTATGTGTGTGTGATTTAAGGCAAACAAAATCTCTCCGCTCATTTCTCCTTTCAAATAAATTGAGTTTGAGTGTTTCTTTCCATCTCTGCATTGGTAGTGATTTTGTGTTGGTATGAGTCTGTGCATGAGCTCAAAACTATTGGAATTTTCAAATTGGAATGTTTTTGTGCATTTTTACTATAATTTTCTGCTTTTTATTATTATTATTTTTTTTTTCCTGAGAATTTGTATTATCTCTAGAACATTTAAAAATTATTATGATTTTTTTTTAATTAAAATTAGTTTGTATTTGAAATGGAATGAAAGTCTTGGGAGACAAAAGGTAATAATGTTTTCGCAAGGTATTCAGAAGTGAATGAGAATTGTATAGAAATAATGAAAAAAAAGAAATTTAATTGAACTAATTTTATAAGTAAATTTTTATATAAAAAAAAATAAGAGAGTGCTATAGTCGGTCAAGCCCGACCATACGATACCCTTCACCACTAAGGTCAAAGGTGTTCTTTATTCTGTATAAAGACAAATATTAGCTAAATTTTGCCTTCATACAAATATTTTCTCAAAACTTATGTATATATTTAAGCTGTTTCCGTCATTTGGACTTATATGAGAGCTAGGGTGAAATTTGGACCGATTATCTCGAAATTTGGCAAATTGATTACAGTTGTTACAAAAGTTATGTATGCAAAAAAACAAACTTAAAATTCTTATTATCTTTAGATTTACGAGCGTTTTAGTGATTTTTGTCTCATTAAGTGCGTTTTTAAAGTAAAGTTTGTATGGGAGCTATGGTCAAATGTAGACCGAAATTTGGTACCGTGATTTTAGTTTACATAAGCAGTATTTGTTTTAAATTTCATGAAAAAATATTGATATTTGAGGCCAATCTATCAATTCCGGGAAGTGGGACCTATGGGAGGTACCATAAATAATGGACCGATTTTGACGAATTTCAATAGCCATGGTCCCATTATCAAAAAAAAATACCTGTGCCAAATTTCATCAATTTATCTTTAGAATTGCGTAGTTTGATTACAAGGTTTACATGGGGGTCCAGCCAGCCAGACGGATGGACGGATGGACAGACATCGCTAAATCGACTCAGAAAGTGATTCTAAGTCTATTGGTATACTAAAAGGTGGGTCTAAGACAAATATTTCCATGCGTTACATACATCAGCACAAACTTATAACACCCTTTCCACCTGACAAATTTTGTCATATAAATTCCATTATTTTAAAAAAAAATTGCAAATAACACAATTTTTAAATTACTTTTATGAGATATGACATACTTTATTGGTACAAGGAGAAAACCTGTTTAAAATAAACAATGCCGTTTAAAGTTTTGGGGTACCTCCCAAACAATTTTCTTGCCGGAATATAGTTTAACATCTCACAAAGCCACAAATACTTCATAAAATTTGGTACAGACATTTTTTTGGCAGTGAGATCATTGGAATTGAAATTTTTTCGGGTACCTCAAATAAGTTTTATTTCCCAAAATTGAGATTTTAATCACAAATTTCATTATATTTTTATAAAATTGAGAAGAAATATGGATTATATAAATAAAAAATTACTGTACCAAATTTTATTGAAATCGCTCTATATTGGAACATAGCTCCCATACAAGACCTTCCGACAAAAAGCCTTTAAAATGCTTTGAAGTTCACAAAAAAGCTTCTAAATATGAAGATAATAACAAATAAATGTTAATTCGTTGCACGCTTAATTTTTAATTTTTAATTTTTAATTTAATTTGTAATTTAACTACAAAACTTCGAGAAATCGACCCAGATTTAACCCTAGCTCCCATATAAGAACCAATGACTAAATACTAAAATGACCATTTATTTAAGGATTTTCAGAAAAAGACTGGAATTATTTGGAATATTAACAGTTTGAAACTCATGTGATGAAAATGTAAGGTTTTTCATATAATTTACTTTATTGTTGATAAAATCACCATTTATTTAAGGATTTTCAGAAAAAGACTGGAATTATTTGGAATATTAACAGTTTGAAACTCATGTGATGAAAATGTAAGGTTTTTGCAATCTTCGACTTTTATGAATTTCAAAAGAATAAAAAATATATATTTTTTTTTTTTAGAATATTAAAAGCGAATTTAAGATAATTTAATTCGCTATTATACCATATAATCTTTAACAAAATTAAATAACCAGTTTCAAAGATATGATAAAATCAATGGATTAGCCTTTTCGAAAATAGAAAATTTGATTAAAATTTTTTTTTTAAACTATCAAGAAAATTTAATTTTGACCGTTTTTGTACGATACCGTAATCAGAAGACCATAATAGTGTTATTTAAAGGAAATGTTGTTAATATTTACTAAAGTGTTCATAGTTCATATTTAGTGAAGTGCAAAGAAATCGAACCAGTCATAAGCACTGATGCTTGATAGACTGATTAGACTGAATTGCATTACTATCCATTGAGTAAAAGTTACCAACCTTCAGTATAAATTAATTTTCGCATTATATAACTTCTGTAATAACAATCTAGTCCGCTTTAGAAAAGGCGTGGCTTTATTTCTAAAAATTAACAACAACAACAAAATTTACACTTAATATTTTCTACTTTTTTAAACAATTTATTACACATTTTTAATAAAAAAAAATTAATATTTGTTGTTTTTTTTTTCGGCTAATATAATTTTATTGTTGTTGTTGGCACTCGACTTTTAATTGTTTTTATTGTAAATTGTTTATAAGTAAATTAAATTGCGTTTCAATATTTACATAAATTATTCAGTTTATAAAAGCCGAACGAACACAGACAAAATGACGCAAAAAAACATTTGCATTTCAATGATAAGCCAGCGAAATGCGCCAAGTGTTATTGTATACTTTTTAATAAAAAAAAAACAACAGCAGGAAAATTGAACCTATTTATAAATCATTCACACAAATAAGAAAATAGAAAAATTTCTATAAAATACACATATGCCATTTGAGAGCTAAACGGCAATAGTTTTTTAATTTCATTGAATAATGAAATAAAACGTGGAAGAAATCGATAGTTTGTGAATGGAATACTAAAAACGTAAAAGCACTAATAGGAATTTAAAAAAAATGTAATAGACCCATGGGGAATTTTTGATAATAGAAGTTTTGGAATGGACTAGAACCGAACTAGAACAGAACTAGAACAGAACTAGAACAGAACTAGAACAGAACTAGAACAGAACTAGAACAGAACTAGAACAGAACTAGAACAGAACTAGAACAGAACTAGAACAGAACTAGAACAGAACTAGAACAGAACTAGAACAGAACTAGAACAGAACTAGAACAGAACTAGAACAGAACTAGAACAGAACTAGAACAGAACTAGAACAGAACTAGAACAGAACTAGAACAGAACTAGAACAGAACTAGAACAGAACTAGAACAGAACTAGAACAGAACTAGAACAGAACTAGAACAGAACTAGAACAGAACTAGAACAGAACTAGAACAGAACTAGAACAGAACTAGAACAGAACTAGAACAGAACTAGAACAGAACTAGAACAGAACTAGAACAGAACTAGAACAGAACTAGAACAGAACTAGAACAGAACTAGAACAGAACTAGAACAGAACAGAACTAGAACAGAACTAGAACAGAACTAGAACAGAACTAGAACAGAACTAGAACAGAACTAGAACAGAACTAGAACAGAACTAGAACAGAACTAGAACAGAACTAGAACAGAACTAGAACAGAACTAGAACAGAACAGAACTAGAACAGAACTAGAACAGAACTAGAACAGAACTAGAACAGAACTAGAACAGAACTAGAACAGAACTAGAACAGAACTAGAACAGAACTAGAACAGAACTAGAACAGAACTAGAACAGAACTAGAACAGAACTAGAACAGAACTAGAACAGAACTAGAACAGAACTAGAACAGAACTAGAACAGAACTAGAACAGAACTAGAACAGAACTAGAACAGAACTAGAACAGAACTAGAACAGAACTAGAACAGAACTAGAACAGAACAGAACTAGAACAGAACTAGAACAGAACTAGAACAGAACTAGAACAGAACTAGAACAGAACTAGAACAGAACTAGAACAGAACTAGAACAGAACTAGAACAGAACTAGAACAGAACTAGAACAGAACTAGAACAGAACTAGAACAGAACTAGAACAGAACTAGAACAGAACTAGAACAGAACTAGAACAGAACTAGAACAGAACTAGAACAGAACTAGAACAGAACTAGAACAGAACTAGAACAGAACTAGAACAGAACTAGAACAGAACTAGAACAGAACTAGAACAGAACTAGAACAGAACTAGAACAGAACTAGAACAGAACTAGAACAGAACTAGAACAGAACTAGAACAGAACTAGAACAGAACTAGAACAGAACTAGAACAGAACTAGAACAGAACTAGAACAGAACTAGAACAGAACTAGAACAGAACTAGAACAGAACTAGAACAGAACTAGAACAGAACTAGAACAGAACTAGAACAGAACTAGAACAGAACTAGAACAGAACTAGAACAGAACTAGAACAGAACTAGAACAGAACTAGAACAGAACTAGAACAGAACTAGAACAGAACTAGAACAGAACTAGAACAGAACTAGAACAGAACTAGAACAGAACTAGAACAGAACTAGAACAGAACTAGAACAGAACTAGAACAGAACTAGAACAGAACTAGAACAGAACTAGAACAGAACTAGAACAGAACTAGAACAGAACTAGAACAGAACTAGAACAGAACTAGAACAGAACTAGAACAGAACTAGAACAGAACTAGAACAGAACTAGAACAGAACTAGAACAGAACTAGAACAGAACTAGAACAGAACTAGAACAGAACTAGAACAGAACTAGAACAGAACTAGAACAGAACTAGAACAGAACTAGAACAGAACTAGAACAGAACTAGAACAGAACTAGAACAGAACTAGAACAGAACTAGAACAGAACTAGAACAGAACTAGAACAGAACTAGAACAGAACTAGAACAGAACTAGAACAGAACTAGAACAGAACTAGAACAGAACTAGAACAGAACTAGAACAGAACTAGAACAGAACTAGAACAGAACTAGAACAGAACTAGAACAGAACTAGAACAGAACTAGAACAGAACTAGAACAGAACTAGAACAGAACTAGAACAGAACTAGAACAGAACTAGAACAGAACTAGAACAGAACTAGAACAGAACTAGAACAGAACTAGAACAGAACTAGAACAGAACTAGAACAGAACTAGAACAGAACTAGAACAGAACTAGAACAGAACTAGAACAGAACTAGAACAGAACTAGAACAGAACTAGAACAGAACTAGAACAGAACTAGAACAGAACTAGAACAGAACTAGAACAGAACTAGAACAGAACTAGAACAGAACTAGAACAGAACTAGAACAGAACTAGAACAGAACTAGAACAGAACTAGAACAGAACTAGAACAGAACTAGAACAGAACTAGAACAGAACTAGAACAGAACTAGAACAGAACTAGAACAGAACTAGAACAGAACTAGAACAGAACTAGAACAGAACTAGAACAGAACTAGAACAGAACTAGAACAGAACTAGAACAGAACTAGAACAGAACTAGAACAGAACTAGAACAGAACTAGAACAGAACTAGAACAGAACTAGAACAGAACTAGAACAGAACTAGAACAGAACTAGAACAGAACTAGAACAGAACTAGAACAGAACTAGAACAGAACTAGAACAGAACTAGAACAGAACTAGAACAGAACTAGAACAGAACTAGAACAGAACTAGAACAGAACTAGAACAGAACTAGAACAGAACTAGAACAGAACTAGAACAGAACTAGAACAGAACTAGAACAGAACTAGAACAGAACTAGAACAGAACTAGAACAGAACTAGAACAGAACTAGAACAGAACTAGAACAGAACTAGAACAGAACTAGAACAGAACTAGAACAGAACTAGAACAGAACTAGAACAGAACTAGAACAGAACTAGAACAGAACTAGAACAGAACTAGAACAGAACTAGAACAGAACTAGAACAGAACTAGAACAGAACTAGAACAGAACTAGAACAGAACTAGAACAGAACTAGAACAGAACTAGAACAGAACTAGAACAGAACTAGAACAGAACTAGAACAGAACTAGAACAGAACTAGAACAGAACTAGAACAGAACTAGAACAGAACTAGAACAGAACTAGAACAGAACTAGAACAGAACTAGAACAGAACTAGAACAGAACTAGAACAGAACTAGAACAGAACTAGAACAGAACTAGAACAGAACTAGAACAGAACTAGAACAGAACTAGAACAGAACTAGAACAGAACTAGAACAGAACTAGAACAGAACTAGAACAGAACTAGAACAGAACTAGAACAGAACTAGAACAGAACTAGAACAGAACTAGAACAGAACTAGAACAGAACTAGAACAGAACTAGAACAGAACTAGAACAGAACTAGAACAGAACTAGAACAGAACTAGAACAGAACTAGAACAGAACTAGAACAGAACTAGAACAGAACTAGAACAGAACTAGAACAGAACTAGAACAGAACTAGAACAGAACTAGAACAGAACTAGAACAGAACTAGAACAGAACTAGAACAGAACTAGAACAGAACTAGAACAGAACTAGAACAGAACTAGAACAGAACTAGAACAGAACTAGAACAGAACTAGAACAGAACTAGAACAGAACTAGAACAGAACTAGAACAGAACTAGAACAGAACTAGAACAGAACTAGAACAGAACTAGAACAGAACTAGAACAGAACTAGAACAGAACTAGAACAGAACTAGAACAGAACTAGAACAGAACTAGAACAGAACTAGAACAGAACTAGAACAGAACTAGAACAGAACTAGAACAGAACTAGAACAGAACTAGAACAGAACTAGAACAGAACTAGAACAGAACTAGAACAGAACTAGAACAGAACTAGAACAGAACTAGAACAGAACTAGAACAGAACTAGAACAGAACTAGAACAGAACTAGAACAGAACTAGAACAGAACTAGAACAGAACTAGAACAGAACTAGAACAGAACTAGAACAGAACTAGAACAGAACTAGAACAGAACTAGAACAGAACTAGAACAGAACTAGAACAGAACTAGAACAGAACTAGAACAGAACTAGAACAGAACTAGAACAGAACTAGAACAGAACTAGAACAGAACTAGAACAGAACTAGAACAGAACTAGAACAGAACTAGAACAGAACTAGAACAGAACTAGAACAGAACTAGAACAGAACTAGAACAGAACTAGAACAGAACTAGAACAGAACTAGAACAGAACTAGAACAGAACTAGAACAGAACTAGAACAGAACTAGAACAGAACTAGAACAGAACTAGAACAGAACTAGAACAGAACTAGAACAGAACTAGAACAGAACTAGAACAGAACTAGAACAGAACTAGAACAGAACTAGAACAGAACTAGAACAGAACTAGAACAGAACTAGAACAGAACTAGAACAGAACTAGAACAGAACTAGAACAGAACTAGAACAGAACTAGAACAGAACTAGAACAGAACTAGAACAGAACTAGAACAGAACTAGAACAGAACTAGAACAGAACTAGAACAGAACTAGAACAGAACTAGAACAGAACTAGAACAGAACTAGAACAGAACTAGAACAGAACTAGAACAGAACTAGAACAGAACTAGAACAGAACTAGAACAGAACTAGAACAGAACTAGAACAGAACTAGAACAGAACTAGAACAGAACTAGAACAGAACTAGAACAGAACTAGAACAGAACTAGAACAGAACTAGAACAGAACTAGAACAGAACTAGAACAGAACTAGAACAGAACTAGAACAGAACTAGAACAGAACTAGAACAGAACTAGAACAGAACTAGAACAGAACTAGAACAGAACTAGAACAGAACTAGAACAGAACTAGAACAGAACTAGAACAGAACTAGAACAGAACTAGAACAGAACTAGAACAGAACTAGAACAGAACTAGAACAGAACTAGAACAGAACTAGAACAGAACTAGAACAGAACTAGAACAGAACTAGAACAGAACTAGAACAGAACTAGAACAGAACTAGAACAGAACTAGAACAGAACTAGAACAGAACTAGAACAGAACTAGAACAGAACTAGAACAGAACTAGAACAGAACTAGAACAGAACTAGAACAGAACTAGAACAGAACTAGAACAGAACTAGAACAGAACTAGAACAGAACTAGAACAGAACTAGAACAGAACTAGAACAGAACTAGAACAGAACTAGAACAGAACTAGAACAGAACTAGAACAGAACTAGAACAGAACTAGAACAGAACTAGAACAGAACTAGAACAGAACTAGAACAGAACTAGAACAGAACTAGAACAGAACTAGAACAGAACTAGAACAGAACTAGAACAGAACTAGAACAGAACTAGAACAGAACTAGAACAGAACTAGAACAGAACTAGAACAGAACTAGAACAGAACTAGAACAGAACTAGAACAGAACTAGAACAGAACTAGAACAGAACTAGAACAGAACTAGAACAGAACTAGAACAGAACTAGAACAGAACTAGAACAGAACTAGAACAGAACTAGAACAGAACTAGAACAGAACTAGAACAGAACTAGAACAGAACTAGAACAGAACTAGAACAGAACTAGAACAGAACTAGAACAGAACTAGAACAGAACTAGAACAGAACTAGAACAGAACTAGAACAGAACTAGAACAGAACTAGAACAGAACTAGAACAGAACTAGAACAGAACTAGAACAGAACTAGAACAGAACTAGAACAGAACTAGAACAGAACTAGAACAGAACTAGAACAGAACTAGAACAGAACTAGAACAGAACTAGAACAGAACTAGAACAGAACTAGAACAGAACTAGAACAGAACTAGAACAGAACTAGAACAGAACTAGAACAGAACTAGAACAGAACTAGAACAGAACTAGAACAGAACTAGAACAGAACTAGAACAGAACTAGAACAGAACTAGAACAGAACTAGAACAGAACTAGAACAGAACTAGAACAGAACTAGAACAGAACTAGAACAGAACTAGAACAGAACTAGAACAGAACTAGAACAGAACTAGAACAGAACTAGAACAGAACTAGAACAGAACTAGAACAGAACTAGAACAGAACTAGAACAGAACTAGAACAGAACTAGAACAGAACTAGAACAGAACTAGAACAGAACTAGAACAGAACTAGAACAGAACTAGAACAGAACTAGAACAGAACTAGAACAGAACTAGAACAGAACTAGAACAGAACTAGAACAGAACTAGAACAGAACTAGAACAGAACTAGAACAGAACTAGAACAGAACTAGAACAGAACTAGAACAGAACTAGAACAGAACTAGAACAGAACTAGAACAGAACTAGAACAGAACTAGAACAGAACTAGAACAGAACTAGAACAGAACTAGAACAGAACTAGAACAGAACTAGAACAGAACTAGAACAGAACTAGAACAGAACTAGAACAGAACTAGAACAGAACTAGAACAGAACTAGAACAGAACTAGAACAGAACTAGAACAGAACTAGAACAGAACTAGAACAGAACTAGAACAGAACTAGAACAGAACTAGAACAGAACTAGAACAGAACTAGAACAGAACTAGAACAGAACTAGAACAGAACTAGAACAGAACTAGAACAGAACTAGAACAGAACTAGAACAGAACTAGAACAGAACTAGAACAGAACTAGAACAGAACTAGAACAGAACTAGAACAGAACTAGAACAGAACTAGAACAGAACTAGAACAGAACTAGAACAGAACTAGAACAGAACTAGAACAGAACTAGAACAGAACTAGAACAGAACTAGAACAGAACTAGAACAGAACTAGAACAGAACTAGAACAGAACTAGAACAGAACTAGAACAGAACTAGAACAGAACTAGAACAGAACTAGAACAGAACTAGAACAGAACTAGAACAGAACTAGAACAGAACTAGAACAGAACTAGAACAGAACTAGAACAGAACTAGAACAGAACTAGAACAGAACTAGAACAGAACTAGAACAGAACTAGAACAGAACTAGAACAGAACTAGAACAGAACTAGAACAGAACTAGAACAGAACTAGAACAGAACTAGAACAGAACTAGAACAGAACTAGAACAGAACTAGAACAGAACTAGAACAGAACTAGAACAGAACTAGAACAGAACTAGAACAGAACTAGAACAGAACTAGAACAGAACTAGAACAGAACTAGAACAGAACTAGAACAGAACTAGAACAGAACTAGAACAGAACTAGAACAGAACTAGAACAGAACTAGAACAGAACTAGAACAGAACTAGAACAGAACTAGAACAGAACTAGAACAGAACTAGAACAGAACTAGAACAGAACTAGAACAGAACTAGAACAGAACTAGAACAGAACTAGAACAGAACTAGAACAGAACTAGAACAGAACTAGAACAGAACTAGAACAGAACTAGAACAGAACTAGAACAGAACTAGAACAGAACTAGAACAGAACTAGAACAGAACTAGAACAGAACTAGAACAGAACTAGAACAGAACTAGAACAGAACTAGAACAGAACTAGAACAGAACTAGAACAGAACTAGAACAGAACTAGAACAGAACTAGAACAGAACTAGAACAGAACTAGAACAGAACTAGAACAGAACTAGAACAGAACTAGAACAGAACTAGAACAGAACTAGAACAGAACTAGAACAGAACTAGAACAGAACTAGAACAGAACTAGAACAGAACTAGAACAGAACTAGAACAGAACTAGAACAGAACTAGAACAGAACTAGAACAGAACTAGAACAGAACTAGAACAGAACTAGAACAGAACTAGAACAGAACTAGAACAGAACTAGAACAGAACTAGAACAGAACTAGAACAGAACTAGAACAGAACTAGAACAGAACTAGAACAGAACTAGAACAGAACTAGAACAGAACTAGAACAGAACTAGAACAGAACTAGAACAGAACTAGAACAGAACTAGAACAGAACTAGAACAGAACTAGAACAGAACTAGAACAGAACTAGAACAGAACTAGAACAGAACTAGAACAGAACTAGAACAGAACTAGAACAGAACTAGAACAGAACTAGAACAGAACTAGAACAGAACTAGAACAGAACTAGAACAGAACTAGAACAGAACTAGAACAGAACTAGAACAGAACTAGAACAGAACTAGAACAGAACTAGAACAGAACTAGAACAGAACTAGAACAGAACTAGAACAGAACTAGAACAGAACTAGAACAGAACTAGAACAGAACTAGAACAGAACTAGAACAGAACTAGAACAGAACTAGAACAGAACTAGAACAGAACTAGAACAGAACTAGAACAGAACTAGAACAGAACTAGAACAGAACTAGAACAGAACTAGAACAGAACTAGAACAGAACTAGAACAGAACTAGAACAGAACTAGAACAGAACTAGAACAGAACTAGAACAGAACTAGAACAGAACTAGAACAAAAATTGAAGTGTAACTAAGTTCTTTAATACAAATAAGTCTTGAGATATATTTGTATGTGAGCAGCTTAGGGTATCATATGGTCGATCTTGACTTGCATGTTTATCTTTAAGTGTATAATTTAAATTTCCAGATTTCATGACCGCAAACAAGACACCAAAGATATTGACACCAAACTTGTGACTTGAAATATCTTCAACTAAAACAAGTTTTCTGATCCCTTGACAGCAGGACCTTTCATTTAAACGAAAGGCAATTATCTTTGTACGAAATCCTGAGAATATTGACTCAAGTTAACAAAAGATTTCGAAACAAAACAATATTTTATTATTTATTTGAACAACAAAACAAAAACAATAAAACAAGTTGCTTTAAATCAACAACATCGACATTTAGTTGAAGTACAAAAACTTGCAACAATTTTGAATTCGTTTATCTTATATTGCAACACTTGCATAAATTTATATTAAGAAAAACATTGAATTCTTCGTGGTATAAAGAAAAAAATGCAAAGGATTTCTTTTTGCAAAAAAAAACTTGTCTTTTGCTTGATCAGGTTTAATTTTTTTTTTTTTATAATTTTGCCTTAAATGCAAAAGTGAAATGCAACGCATGTTGCATATGCAGCCTTAAGGTGGTGCTCGTTGAGTTTATGACAGTTGAGTTTGAAAAATGTTTAAGTTTATTCAAAATCGTACACTCATGTTTCCAGAATGAAGAACTTTTTTCAATCTGGTTTAAGAATGTGTTGTCTCCTTTAAATATCTTTCAGACCCACTGTGACTAATATCACAGTTGAAACTTATGTACATAAAAAAGCTTATGTTAAACATTTAATAATATCTCTTAAGTCATGCACATTTTTTTTCATAATCATTAGCTCAATTACTTTAACTTTTTCTATCGAGTTTTTCTTAATTTTGACCCACTGTGCCTACTAAATACCGTAGGTTTATCAATTATTTTCCTTAAAATATGGTTTTTATTGTTAAAGTACACATTTATCACAGCCTACGCGTTTGCTAAAGTCAAATACAATTGCCATAAATAAATCCGAAATTGTTGAAGTTTTCTTATCTGGAAAATATTAAAATAATGATTCAAGAGGCGGAAGAAATTAAAAAAATCTTTAAAGTCATATTAATACACATAAATAATTATTTTAACAATCAGATATCAATTATAAGGAATTTTTAAAACTCTGTCTTTTAAAGATCTCTTAAGAAGCCTTTAAAATACTAGTCACAAGGGAAACTATAGATCCATATTTATTACTGATATAAATAAAGTCTTTTTAGCGGTAACGGAACTATTGCTAAGACAATATAATATAAAGAGTACCTTGCTCGGAGCTTTATGATAAGCATTTCGAGGCAAATTTTAAAGTTTTTATATATTTTATTTATAAATTGAATAACTTTGAATCATTTGGTCAATCCAACTTAGAAACCTCCGTCGACTCATGCGCAACAATTTTGCTAAAGATTATAGCCTTATCAAATGCGCCATCTGTCGGAATATGGCCACATCAACAAAGAAACCTTCGTCGGCTCATGTGTAACAATTTTGTCAAAGATTGTAGTCTGATCAAATGCATAGTTTACGATTTAATTCATTTTGTGTAATTCTCAGTGGCGCCACCTGTCGGAAATTTGTCACACCAACTAAGAAACCTCCGTCGACTCATGGGTAACAACTTTGCTAAAGATTATAGCCTTATCAAATGTACAGTTTTCAATTTATTTAATTTTGAGTCATTTTGAATGGCACCACCTGTTGGAAACTGGTCACATCAACTAAGAAACCTTTGTCGGCTCATGAGTAATAACTTTGCTAAAGATTATAGCCTGATCAAATGAATAGTTTACGATTTAATTAATTATGAGTAATTTTCAATGGCGCCACCTGTCGGAACTTTGTAACACAAACTAAGAAACCATCGTCTGCTCATGCGCAACAACTTTTCTAAAGATCAAAGAATTATAAAATGCACAGTTTACGATTTAATTCACTTTGAGTAATTTTCAGTGGCGCCACCTGTCGGAAGTTTATCTCACCAACTTAAAAACCTTCGTCGGCTTATGCACAACAACTTCGCTTAAGAGCATATTATGATCAAATGCAAAGTTTACTATTCCATAAAGAACATACAGACAGACAAACATTCATTTGTTTAAATGTTATAACATTACTAATTTTTTCCCCTTTTTATCGCCTAATTTCGAAAAAGTTCCATATGCATATTTGGTACTTCTTCGAAACAATTGAATACGGTACATTTTATAAAAATGCAGTTAACACATTGTTCCTATTCATATTACCTCATGTATGTTAAGTTATCATTTTATCCCCCGGAAATCGAAAAGTACCAAATACGTGATCAATATTTTTTTCATATCTATTGATTGAAATACAAAGTTCCTTTCTGTATTCTTTAGTTTAAAAGATAAGAGTGTTTAAAAATGTACCAAAAAATCGATTTTCACTCTTTTTTACTCCTTATAGGGTATAGTTTGAAAAAGTACCAATCCGCTTTTTTTTCTATACCTATTACTTTTGCAAATACAACTTTTTAAATTTTTTCCCCTTTTTTTTTGTCAAATGTGAAATTAAAGTGGATAAAGAACAAAGAAAACCACATAAACGCACAAACAAACATGCATTTCATGAGCACGTGTGTGTGCCTTAGCTTTCTCTCATTGCATAATCGTATCCATTAGTTGTTTCCGAATTAGAATTATGGGACTTTTGAAAACGAACATACTGCAAATCAATGTATGAAAGTGCAAAGTATAATAAAGACATGTTTTAAATCGCTTAAGTAGTTATCGAGATATAGGCAGTAGACACCAGCCAGTTGGAATAGCAGCTTAAATATTAGGTATAATGAAAGTATTTCCATAACTCTAGGATCTTGCAACTGGACAGGCGGATTTGCAATAGATGGCTGAAGGTAGTCGAAATAAATAAACATCGAAACGTTAAAAAAGCAATACCTAATGTTGACAACTATGGAAACGAAAAAAGGACAATGATTTAAGAAACAGCAAATATAATATTTACAGAGGAGTTGCTTTAATCCAGTTGATGAATGTTCTCGATGAATATAAATGTGATGTGACTGCTGTCCATCAGTTAAGATCGAATGCTCACTGCTTCGTCAAGACATCAAAAGGCGACCTGTAATACAGCTGCCATGAGATAACGCATGAATTTGGTTGCGGAATTATGATCAACAAAAGAATGCGAAATCTAGTCTTTAGGTTCACCCCAGTAAACAAAAGGATAGCGACAATACGAGTCAAAGAAAAGTACTTCGATATGAGCCTAATTTGTACTCACGCTCTCACAGAGGGGAAAGATGATGATATAAAAGAAGACCAACTTAAGGAAGTGTACGATAACTTTTAACGCAAAGATTGGGCGGATATGTTGATTTAAGCCGACTGTTGGTAAATTTAGTTTCTACAACGTAACATCCGACAATATTTTGAGATTGATTTCATTGGCGCCGGCTCGCAATATAATAGTCTCTACAACGTTACATCCGACAATAGTCTGAGGTTGAACTCATTTGCAGCGGTTCGCAATGTAGTAGTGAGCAGTACTTGGTTTCGACACCTTGAAATCCACAAAGCGACATGGATGTCTCCCGAGCAAATAACAAAAAAACAAATAGACCATATTGTAGTTGACGCAAGGCACTCATCAAGTGTATTGGATGTGCATACAATTCGGGGGGTCAATATGAAAACCGATCATTATCTTGATGCAACCAAGGTGGGAACACGCCTGAGTGTGTTGTGAAACATGCAGACGCAAAGAAAATTTAACATCATCAAGCTACAATCCCATCAAATTGCCACCGATTACTCGATTACGAACAGCTCAATTATTCGGAGAAAATATTTCTAGTTCCAACGACAGCGCTCTATGGCACCATATTGCCAACTAAATGAAGTCTGCTGCATAATCTGTAATAGGGTAATAAATCCGAAAAACTCTTGGTACTACGAGTAGTGTTTCAACGCCGCTGCTGAGAAATATGCGACCTATAGGACAACTCTGCAGTCAGCAGCTACTCGTGGATCTATTGAAAGATATCGAAAGAAATGGAGAGACTTGTGTTTGAGGAAATTGCGATGTAAATTTTTCCAAAAAGTTAAACACCAGTCGAATGATTTTGGCAGTTGTATCTTCTAGTGTAAGGATGCCCAAGAAATCCTGGTGAGACATACAGAAAGCGTGCTAAAACTATGGAAGCAGCGCTTTTGCAAATTGTTGGTATCAAAAGAAAGTGATCAAGATGACACGCCTGAACAAATCAATGATGTCCCCAACCCAACCAATATGAGGTAAGAATTGCAATAACTCTGCGATTGCCGATGGTTTGCCAGCAGAGCTTTTTAAGGCCAGAGGTGATGAGCCTTAAAAAGACGACGATTGGAGTCTGAGTGTTCTTTGTCCAGAGCATAAAAAGAAGATAAGTCCGTATGCGCCAATTATAGAGCTATAAGCCTCCTTTCAATTGCATATAAGATTTTATTGAATATACTGTGTGAAAGGTTAGAGCCCAAAGCTAACGAAATAATTTGAACTTACAAATGTGGCTTTAGACCGGGTAAATTTACTAATAACCAGATCTTAAAGCTACGTCACATACTGTAGAAGATCCAAGAGAAACAAATAGACACTTATCACCTCTTCATTGAATACAACGCTGCTTTTGACAGCCTGATACGAATGAAGTTACAAGATCACATCCAAGAAGCCATGGTTTACAGACGACACATGGGGTCTTATAAATCAACGCGCGAAATTAAATAATGGAGTTAATTGTGCCAAGACAAGGACGGCTTAAGCTTTAGCCCAATGTGAATTCATCTGATTGGACAAAATGGTGAAAAAAGTGCAAGAGGAAATGGTGCAAACAAATTGCAACTAAAGCTCAAGCAGTAGCAGATACCCACCGCATTCGAGATCTCTTCCGATCAGTACGTCAGTTAACGAACTCCACATCTTCTACAACCAAACCTTTAAGAGTTTTGCAACGGAGAACTGACCACGTCAAAAGACTAGCAAGTCAAAATATGGGAACAACAAACTTCTCTCAGCACCATCGGAAGCGCCGACAGCAAGTATATGTAATTACCTTTAGCAACAGAAGGACAACTAATTCGACACCACATGCCCTAGCATCAATGAAATACTACTTGCGGTTTCCTTTTTAAAGTCTAATAAGGCACCTGGCCCAGACAATATACCCCCAGAGTTACTTAAAGTAGACTGCTTGCTTAGCGTTGAACTTCTGCGATAGTTTATCATGCGATCTGATTAATATTTTGTGTTAATAAAATCCCACGAGATGTTGCGAGCGCATGCCGATGAGATTGATATCATGGGACGCACATTACACGAGGTGACTACCGTTTTTTTAAGCATCGAGAAGGAATTTTATAAAAAGGGTTTAGTTGTCAATGGATCAAAAGCAAAATTGATAGTCTCTACAAGCAGACAATCTAAAAGAATTGAACCACATGTGATCGTTAAGAACTATAGCTTCGAGGTTGTAAAAGAATTTCTTTACTTTGGTACCGCCGTCAATATAAATAACGACATAAGTTTCGAAATCAAGCGTAGAATCATACTTGCCAACAGATGCTATTTTGGCCTAAGCAGGCAGTTAAGAAATAAAGCTCTCTCTGTAAGAACTAAAATCCCGTTCTACAAAACGCTTATACTACCCTTATTATTATATGAAGCTGAATCATGCACTTTCACAAGCAGATGAAGCTATTCTTAGAATTATTGAGAGGAAGATTCTACGAAAAATTTATGGACCAATCAGCTATGAATATCGACGCCGATTAAATCATGAGCTGTATGAGTTGTACCCTGATATTAACTTGGGTTGCTAGGACATGTTGTGTGAATGGGTTAAAATACTCAAGCGAAAAAAGTGTTCGAAAATGATCCCACGAGAACTCGTAGAGGAGGACGTCCCAAACTTCGATGGAAAGATCAAGTAGAAAAAAAAACTTTCAAAGCTTGGCTAGGAAATTGGAGAATATGAGCACAAGATCAAAGCGCATGGAATTCTAAAATATGCACGGACTTTTACCTAAATAGTTTGTAATATGGGCCGTTTAAGTAAGTAATACCCAATTTTAGGTGTACTTTTCAATAAGAGATTTCCAATATAAGTTACTATTTTCAATAGTGATGGTTCCAATATTTAAAACTCAACAGGAAATTTTCGAATACCACAAGTTCATAACGCTCTGCGACTGACGTGATTTAGATCTCACAATTCTAATAATGTGGCTTATATCTTTCAAGATCCGTTTTGAAAGGGTATTATAAGTTTGTGCTGATGTATGTAACGCAAAAAAATAATTGTCTTAGACCCACCTTTTAGTATACCAATAGACTTTCTTGTAGATTTAGCGATGTCAGTCCGTCCGTCCGTCTGGCTGACTGGCTGAACCCCCATGTAAACCATGTAATCAAAGTACAGGTCGCAATTCTAAAGATAATTTAATAAAATTAGGCAAAGATCATTTTTTGATAGTGGGACTATGGCTATTGAAATTCGTCGTTCGGTTCATTATTTATGGTACCTCCCATAGGTTCCACTTCCCGGAATTGATATTTTGGCTACAAATATCACTATTTTTTCATTAAATTTTAAAGAAATACTTCTTATGTAAACCAAAATCACTGTACCAAACTGCGTTGAAATCGGTCCACAATTGAACATAGCTCCCATACAAACTCTTCTGTTAAAAAGCACTAAATAAGACAAAAATCACTAAAATCTGAAGATAATGAGAACTTTGAGTTTATTTTTTCATACATACATAATACAGAATAGTTGCACTAAGCATCTCAGGGGCAATGAGATCTACTGCAACAGAAGCTCTATGTAGAATTTTAAATATGGACCCACTGCACCTACATATTAAAGAATATGCTCTAAGAACACAGGTCAGACTTAGTCAGAGTGGCCAATTGGTGATCAAAGAAAAGGGACACTCATCATTAATTATTAACTATGGATACAGAGACGTAGTTACAGACTACATGACTCCTCAAATAGTATGGGATAAAAAGATTAGGGCTGTTATACCTTCAAGAGAAAGATGGAATGTTAGAAACCATAATTCACTGGGTATAGAGATATACACTGATGGTTCAAAGAAGGAACAAGGTACTGGTAGTGGAATTTTTTGTGAAAAATTAGAAATAAGTAGTAGTTTTAGTTTAAATACTGATTGCAGCATCTTCCAAGCAGAGATATTTGCTGTATTGGAAGCAGCTCGTACGATATCTATGATACCGATATTCAAAAGCGATATCACAATTTACATAGATAGTCAAGCAGCAATCAAAGCAATATGCAATAGAACTATTAGGTCAAAGGTAGTTAGCCGTTGTCGCAGAGAGCTACAGGCTCTCAACGAACAACACTTCTTAAAACTGTGCTGGGTACCTGGCCATAATAATATACTGGGCAATGAGAAAGCAGATGAATTGAATGGAAATGCAGCATATGTGGAGGTTTACCCTGGGCTCTGCTCAATTTATCAGAATATGAGAAGCAAATTTAAATCTGAATCAAATGTAAATATTGTGGAATAACTCAACGCAATGTACTCAAACGAAAGCTCTATGGCAGACAAGAGATATTAACACACAAAAAACTATATTAAATATGGATAAAAATGATTTAAGGATATATGTAGGTATCATAACTGGACATAATAACTTAAGGTACTTCTTGAAAAAAATACGCTTAAGAAATGACGATATGTGTAGATGGTGCAACGAAGAAGAAGAAGATACATACCACTTCCTTTGTCAATGTGTAGCACTATCTAACAATCGATTTAAATGTTTTGATTCTTACTTTTTTCAGAATCTAGAAGATCTAAGGAACGTGCATCCTCTAAAGATGATAAAATATATCAAATTGTCGAAGCTTTATGTGAACTGATAAAGGAGGAAAACAAAATGTGCTAAATGTTGATAATGCTTCTTGAAATGAAGCTTCTTAATCGAGGACGCACTATGGATCAACACCTATGGTCTTGTGCATAATCTCACAGTTTTCTGTGAGGTCCTCATATCTAATCTAATCATACATAATTTTTGTAAAAACTGTAATCAATTTGCCAAATTTCGAGATAATCAGCCCACATTTGACCCTAGCTCTCATATAAGTCAAACAGCGGAAACAGCTCAAATATATAAGTTTTGATAAAATGTTTGTCTTGTCGGGGGCTTGACCGACTATAGCACTTTCTTACTTGTTTCTATTTATTTTAATTTAAAGCGAAAATTCATTAAATTTCTGTCTAAAACTTCGAGTTTGTTGATGTCTGCAAGACTACACGTCAGTCGCAGAGGGTTAAATGCAAGAGAAGAAGTAGAGTTTAATTATTTAACAAAGTTGGCATCACTTTTTGAAAAAAAATAATTTTATAATATTACCGGCAAACACAACAAACATTAGCTAGCAAGAATATTTGCTCACTCATTTAATGACAAGAAAAAACTTGACTCTCACAAACATTCTTAACATGTTTATATAAACATATATACAAACATGTCTATGTTTATAAATATGTATATTACTTACTCATTTTTTGTATGTTTAAATCATACATAGATTAATGTTGCATAGGATTTTGAACTTTTCATTACAAAAACGCAAAAACGGGTTTTAGTAACGTAATGGGTGTTTGTCAGTCAGTCTGTCAGTTTGACTGTTGCAGCCAGTAATTTTTTTTTTTTTTTTTTTTGAACAAAAAAAGTACAGACATTTGTGAAACCATAACCTTACTTAACAATGTTTTATGTTTTTTTGTTGTATTTTGTTGTTTAATACAACATGTGTGTTGAGTGCATTGTTGTTATTGAAACGTCATGCATTAAAGCTGCCACAACTGCCGCAAACCATAGGCAACAGCAACAACTAAGACAACATCTACTAACAACAACACCAGTAGCAAATGCAGCAACAAGAACAATAACAACAACAACAACATCAACATTTGTTTATTTCATTTATTAAACCTCGTTATAGATTTTTTTCCTCTTTTGTACATTTTTGCAAAACAAACAAAAAAACAACAACAAAAAATGCCTTTTTTCCGCTTTCCTTCCCTTTGTTGGCGCTTTTTGTTTGTTGTTACTTTTGCTTCTTTGTTTGAATCGTACGAGAGCAATAATTTGCAACCTATTTTTCTTTCTTTGTAACGACAACCAACGATGATGACGGATGATAATGATCATCATAATGATAATAATGTTGCAAGGTATTTGTACTTTTATGACGTATTATACGAGTTTTATTACAGCGTAAAATAAAGTCTATGCATTAGAGGAGCTTTAGAATTGCCCAGAGGCTTTGAGTAGATATGTTAATGTGGAACTTAGAGATCAAATAATGCTACAAAATGACTGGAATTACAACTGTGGGAACGTTCTTTTGCACTCACTGTACAAAAAGTTCACAATATTTAATTTATTTGAAATCTATTGCCTCAGGTTTTAGCGAAAGTTTAATATTAGGTTTTCTTTCGAAAATAACTCAAGTCCGGTGATTTTCGACACAGCTTAAAATATCGAGGGTTTATATTCAAAAAGTGCTATCTATAAATTCACAATTTTACAGGAGAGGGAAAAAACTGTTTTTGTCATTAACTATAAGTGAAGTAAATAAACTTTGTTTTACAATACCATCCCAGTAAAACTTTTCATTACCAAATAATGAGTTAAACAGTTAAACTATTGAACACGAACTACTTACTCATTCGCTGTTTAAGTCATTACATTAACATGGGGATGTCATTGGAGGCAAGTACTTACCAATTGCAGAAAAGTAATGACTTGGGTAAGCAATTTGAAAGCAACAACAACAACAGCAACAACTTTTTTGTTGTTGATTTATTAAAAACATATATTTTTAAACGAAATACAAAATTTTTTTTATGATCCCATGGGGGCTCGAACCCAGACCCTCCGACTGCTAGGCAGAGACTCTTCCACTGAGCTACTTCATATGTTGAAAACTTAGCAGCTTATAATTAATATAAACAATTTTTATTTTTAGATCCAAAATCATGTGACAATAACTTTGATTTTTCTTTGTTGTAATTTTTGGAAAAACATTTTTATACGATTTTTTGTAATTATTTTAAAACTTTTTTAAAATTATTTTAAAACTTAAACAATTTAAATCTTCTTTTCTGTATAAGTTTTTACATAAGATTGACTCTTACTTACTTAAATGTTACAACCTGTTAAGGTCAAAGTCCTAGCATATTTTAGAATTCCATGGATTTCGATCTTGTGCGAATATTCTCCAATTTTATAGGCCAAGCTTTGAAAAATATTCCTCTACTTGGTCTTTCTATCGAAGTTTCGGACATCCTCCTCTAACATTAGGTATTGTATTTGGTATTCAACATCCCCTACATAATCAAAATTGACTCATTTTTTTTTACAGAAGATAATATTTAAGTTCTAAAAATTCAAAAATCATTTAAAGACTCTTTTAATAAAAAAAAACTAAAAAAAAATGGTTGCCCTTGGTGGGATTTGAACCGGGGCCATTCAGAATAAATTACCATCTTAATTACAAATAAGTACTTCTGTAATAACTTATTATTTATTCGGATGGTATGTTGTAGTCGTTACAAGGTAACCAGTTATCAGAGTACTTGCCATTACCAAAGTTTTGCTGGGATACAAATTGGGGCTAAGATCATGTACAAATTAAGTTTTTTTATTAACTCCTTATATTTTCGGTTCTATAGTAGATAGCACTTTTTACGAGTTAAAATTTGATCGTTTCAGGTACTAAAGCAAGTAGATAGCATTATTTTAACAAGAAAAAAATAAAATATAACGAAAATTGAAGCTTTTATCAAAATATCACGAATTTTAATTAAAATAACAAGTTTTTTGAATAAAACAAGATTTATTATAAATATGTCAATAGAATTCAGGGTATTCTCTTTCTTATATGACGTTTACTTACAATCTGTTAAGGTCAAAGGCCGAGTATATTTTAGAAATCCATGATTACAGTACGTTGCAGGAAATTGTGGTCCATTTTGTTGGTTTATCACAAATTACAATGTATATTTTATAACAATTGTTATTATTTCCACAAATATTTTTAATGTAGATAGCACTAATTTTTTGATTATGTGTAGATAGCACAAACACAATTTATAAAAAAAAAATGTTTTTAAATTATTTTTCTTCCTTAAAATTTATATAACATATGACAAATAAGCCAAGGAACACGTTTCCATTAAAAACCATTTTGGTCAAAAATGTAAATAGCACTTTTTGAATATAAAGCGTCGATATGCGAAATTGTCCATTTCTTAACAGAAAAATCCATGAAGAATCAGTTTTTCATCAAATATTTAATATAAAATCTTTCTTATTTAGTGAAAAGTATTAAAAAGAGACTCGAGTATCGCAACAATTACATCTACAATATATAACTTTCTTTATGTTTATGTTTTTATATCTTTCATCATCATAGCACATACTCGTAGAAATATTGGTCCGACACCTATCTTTTAGTATACCGATCGATTCAGAAGCTTGTCATCAAAGTACGGGTCGAACATTTTAAGGTAACTGAATTCAATTTGGCACAGCTATTTATTTTAGTCCAGTGATAATGTCTATACTTCTTGGAAAAAATCGGATCTTTATTTTGGGTATCTCCTATAAGGCTGCTTTTCCGGAATAGAGTTTTAGGCCCTTTATAGCCACAATTTGCTTTTTTATTTGAATAAAATTTAGCATAAATATTGCTTATGGTCAAAAGTCTTTTAAATATCTAGTCACAAAAATGTTTATAACTCTAAGGATAATGGATATTTTTTTTTGTCAAAACTTAGCACAGATAAGTCTTTTGGCTTATGGTTAGCCAATAAGCGAAATTTGGTAACAATACGTCCACAATTGTCCCTAGCATCCATATCAGAACCTCTGCTAGAAATGACAGAAATATGCCGTTTCCAAGGAAATTAAAGTATTTCGACCAAGGACTGCCACTTCTGCGATATTGTCATTAATATTTCAGTTACAACAAAAGAAAAGAAATTAACTTAAATCTCGAAATTTAAAAAAAAAACAAGTAAGAAAGTGCTATAGTCGGTCAAGCCCGACCATACGATACCCTTCACCACTAAGGTCAAAGGTGTTATTTTTCCTGTCTAAAGACAAATATTTGCTAAATTTTGTCATCATACAAACATTTACTCAAAACTTATATATTTAAGCTGTTTCCGTCATTGGGACTTATATGAGAGCTAATGTGGACCGATTTCAGCGAAATTTGGTACAGCGATTTTAGTTTACATAAGCAGTATTTGCTTTAAATTTTATGAAAAAATATTTATATTTGTAGCCAATATATCAATTCCGGGAAGTGGGACCTATGGGAGGTACCATAAATAATGGTCGAATTTCAATAGCCATGGTCCCATTATCAAAAAAATGATCTGTGCCAAATTTCTAAGACATCACATACAATTCTCAAAGCACATCCTTAATTCTGTGGCTTGGTCTTAAAAAGGCCAATGTCAGTTTTCGGATGTTTTGAGTTAGTCATTGCATTAGGTTCCTCTTTTTACTCTCTTTTATTTTGTTCCAACAGCCAATCTTTAACTCATCCCAGAACAGGGTTATAAGAAATTTAAGGGCCAATGTCACTCTAAAATTGTTAGTGCTAAAAGGGCCAATGTTGACATTGGCCCCTTTATCACATACAATTTTTTTTTTTATTTTTAAATAAAATCTAAATGTTAAAAGGGCCAATGTCAACTATTTATTTCATATTTTTTTTAGCAATTTTATGCCATATGTTATTAGATATATATGTTATAAGTTATTAGATATTTATGAGCAAAACTTGGAAATTAGCTGAACTGTAAGGATAACAAAATCTAATAACAATTTCATTTCTACTTTTCTCAAAACTAGTTTTTATGACATTGGCCCTTTTAGCACCAAGGCACAGTTTTAAAAACGCTCCACATTTGGACAACCTTGATTTAGATATATCTCGCAAATAATGGCCAACCTTGCACTAAAT
>OW121741.1:103145762-103333597 GCA_933228675.1 Stomorhina lunata
ATCGATAACTTTTTATTTCTATAGAAAAGTTATCGATAACTTTTTATTTCTATAGAAATTTTATCTATAACATTATATTTCTATGGAAAAATTATCGCTAACTTTATATTTCTACAGAAAAGTTTTCGATAACATTCTATTGCTATAGAAAAGTTATCGTTTACTTTATATTTCTATGGAAAAGTTATCGATAACTTTATTTTACTATAGAAAAGTTATAGATAAATTTATATTTCTATAGAAAAGTTATCGATAACATTATATTTTTATGGAAAAGCTATCGATAACATTCTATTTTTATAGAAAAGTTATCAACAACCTTCTATTGCTATAGAAAAATTATCTATAACTTTCTATTTCTATCGAAAAGTTATCGATAACATTTTATTTCTATAGAAAAGTTATCGATATCTTTCTAATTCTATCGAAAATTTATCGATACACTTCTATTTTGATAGCAAAATTATCGATATCTTCCTATTTCTATACAAAATTATCCACAAGTTTATATTTCTGTAGAAAAGTTATCGATAACTTTTAATTGCTATAGAAAAGTTTTCGTTAACTTTCTATTTCTTTTGCTATAGAAAAGTTTTCGATTATATTCTTTTGCTACAGAAAAGTTAAAGAAAACTTTCTACTTCTCTAGAAAAGTTATCGATAACTTTCTATTTCTTTATAAAAGTTATCGATAACTTTCTATTTCTATAAAAAAGTTATCAAAAACTTTATTTTGCTATAGAAAATTTATCGATAACTTTCTATTTCTGTAGAAAAGTTATTGATACTTTGCAATTTCTACAAAAAAATTTATCGATAATTTTCTATTTCTATAGAAAAGTTATCGATAACTTTATATTTATATAGAAAAGTTATCGATAACTTTATATTTATATAAAAAAAGTTATCGATAACTTCCTATTTCTAAAGAAAACTTATCGACAACTTTCTATTTATACTGAAAAGTTATCGATAACTTTATATTTCTATAGAAAGGTTATCGATAACTTTATATTACTATAAAAAGGCTATTGATAAGTTTCTATTTCGATAGAAAAGTATTCGAAAATTTTATTTTGCTACAGAAAAGTTATCAATAACTTTCTATTTCTGTAGAAAAGATAGCGATAACTTAATTTTGCTATAGAACAGTTATCGATAAACTTATATTTCTGAAAAAAGTTATCGATAACTATCTTTTGCTATAGAAAAGTAATCGATAACTTTCTATTTCTATAGGAAAAAATAGATAACCTTATATTTCTATAGAAAAGTTATCGATAAATTTATATTGCTATTTAAAAGTTATCGTTAACTTTCTATATCTATGAAAAAATATCGATAATTTCCTTTTGCCATAGAAAAGTTATCGATAACTTTTTATTGCTATAGAAAAGTTATGGATAACTTTCTTTTGCTAAAGAAAAGTTATCGGTAACTTTCTATTCATATAGTTATCGATAACTTACTATTTCTATTGATAAAAGCTATCGATAACTTTCTATTTCTATAAAAAAGTTATCAAAAACTTTATTTTGCTATAGAAAATTTATCGATAACTTTCTATTTCTGTAGAAAAGTTATCGATACTTTTCAATTTCTATAAAAAAAATTATCGATAATTTTCTATTTCTATTGAAAAGTTATCGATAACTTTCTATTTCTATAGAAAGGTTCTCGATAACTTTTATTTCTATCAAAAAAATATCAACAACTTTCTATATCTATAGAAAAGTTAGCGATAACTTTCTATTTCTATATAAAAGTTATCGATTACTTTTTATTTCTACAGCAAAGTTATCGATAATTTTCTATTTCAATATAAAAGCTACCGATAACTTTATATTTCCATAGAAAAGTTATGGATAACTCTTTATTTCTGTTTTTTTCTATTGCTATAGAAAAGTTATCGATAACTTTCTATTTCTTTAGAAACGCTATCGATAACTTTCTTTTTCTTTGAAAAAATTATCGATAACTTTCAGTTTCTATAGAAAAGTTATCGACAACTTTTTATTTCTATTGAAAAGTTATCGATATCTTTCTATTTCTACAGAAAAGTTATCGATAAATTTCAACTCTATAGATAAGTCTCTATAGAAAAATTATCGATATTTCTATAGAAAAGTTATCGATAACTTTATATTTCTATTGAAAAGTTATCGATAACTTTCTATTTCTATAGAAAAGTTATCGAAAAGTCTTGTTGCAAATATTTGGAGAAATACAATAAATTTCATGGGTTTCCTTCCGAGTCGCTTTTGTTCTTGTTTTCCAAATGCAACTAAAGAAAACAAACATACGAAGTCTTTAGGCTTCAGCTTAAAATGTCGTCGCACCCGTGAATAATTGTTGCTGTTAATGTTGGTTGTGTGTTTTAGTCAAACAGTCGGTGTGTCCGTTTGTACGTCTTTTCTTTTTTCGTTTGTGTTTTCTTCAACAGCGTCTTCCGTCTTCTTTATTTTCTCATTAAAATACCATTTTCCCGTTATTGACCGACTAAAAAGCAGACGGTCTTTCATGCCGTTTCTTATTCTTTTTTTATATATTCTTTAAATTACACACGTTTACTTTTAGTTTTTACATAAGTTTCATTTACTTTGTTTGACTGTTTTTTTTTTTCTGTTGCCATTTGGTGCACAGTGGGTACTTAACATGCGAATATTTGTCTCCCTCCGTCTGTCTGATCAAACAATAACTGTACTTCACTTAAATATCACAAACATTAAGTCAGTTATTCTCGTTTTTTTGTTTCTTCTTCAGCAGATTAAAAGTAAAGACTTTTGTGTAAATTATGCGTAAACTCCTCTACAGCCATCGCCATCATCGTCATTCAGTCAACGAAACAAACGTTTATCAAGCTCAAGGGTCCCTTCTCTGTGTTCGTACATCAAAATATTTAGTCACAACAACAAAAAAAAATTGAAAACGGAAAAGGATGTCAAGGCATGATCATCATCAAGTTGTTGCTGATTTTATCTGAATTTAATTTTTTGGCTTCTTTCTGGGTTTTTGAAAACTTAAGCTCTTGCTTTCTTCTTTGTAATGGAATATTTAATGTAGGCGAGAGTGAAATATTATTTTGGCAAGTCATGATATCTGATGATCAGTTTAAGGTTGTGTTGTTATATTTAAAAATGTTTAATGGTAAAATAAGAATTTACAAGACGTAAATAATTGAATGTTTAAGGAAGGGGGGAGTACAATAAAATTTACATTTATAGGAAATTTTTTGAAAATTTACTTTTTATAAGAAATTTTTCGAAAATTGAATATTTATAGGAAATTCTTCGAAACTTGACTATTTATAGGAAATTTTTGGAAAATTGATTCTTTATAGGAAATTTTTCGAAAATTGACTATTAATAGGAAATTATTCGAAATTTGACTATTTATAGGAAAATTTTTCGAAAATTGACTATTTATAGGAAATTTTTCGAAAATTGACTATTTATAAGAAATTTTTCGAAAATTGACTATTTATAGAAAATTTTTCGAAAATTGACTATTTATAGAAAATTTTTCGAAAATTGACTATTTATAGGAAATTTTTCGAAAATTGACTATTAATAGGAAATTTTTCGAAAATTGACTATTAGTAGGAAATTTTTCGAAAATTGACTATTTATAGGAAATTTTTCGAAAATTGACTATTTATAGGAAATTTTTCGAAAATTGACTATTTATAGGAAATTTTTCGAAAATTGACTATTTATAGGAAATTTTTCGAAAATTGACTATTTATAGGAAATTTTTCGAAAATTGACTATTAATAGGAAATTTTTCGAAAATTGACTATTAGTAGGAAATTTTTCGAAAATTGACTATTTATAGGAAATTTTTCGAAAATTGACTATTTATAGAAAATTTTTCGAAAATTGACTATTTATAGGAAATTTTTCGAAAATTGACTATTAATAGGAAATTTTTCGAAAATTGACTCTTAGTAGGAAATTTTTCGAAAATTGACTATTTATAGGAAATTTTTCGAAAATTGACTATTTATAGGAAATTTTTCGAAAATTGACTATTTATAGGAAATTTTTCGAAAATTGACTATTTATAGGAAATTTTTCGAAAATTGACTATTTATAGGAAATTTTTCGAAAATTGACTATTAATAGGAAATTTTTCGAAAATTGACTATTAGTAGGAAATTTTTGGAAAATTGACTATTTATAGGAAATTTTTCGAAAATTGAATATTTATAGGAAATTCTTCGAAACTTGACTATTTATAGGAAATTTTTGGAAAATTGATTCTTTATAGGAAATTTTTCGAAATTGACTATTAATAGGAAATTATTCGAAATTTGACTATTTATAGGAAATTTTTCGAAAATTGACTATTTATAGGAAATTTTTCGAAAATTGACTATTTATAAGAAAATTTTTCGAAAATTGACTATTTATAGAAAATTTTTCGAAAATTGACTATTTATAGAAAATTTTTCGAAAATTGACTATTTATAGGAAATTTTTCGAAAATTGACTATTAATAGGAAAATTTTTCGAAAATTGACTATTAGTAGGAATTTTTCGAAAATTGACTATTTATAGGAAATTTTTCGAAAATTGACTATTTATAGGAAATTTTTCGAAAATTGACTATTTATAGGAAATTTTTTCGAAAATTGACTATTTATAGGAAATTTTTCGAAAATTGACTATTTATAGGAAATTTTCGAAAATTGACTATTAATAGGAAATTTTTCGAAAATTGACTATTAGTAGGAAATTTTTCGAAAATTGACTATTTATAGGAAATTTTTCGAAAATTGACTATTTATAGAAAATTTTTCGAAAATTGACTATTTATAGGAAATTTTTCGAAAATTGACTATTAATAGGAAATTTTTCGAAAATTGACTCTTCAGTAGGAAATTTTTTCGAAATTGACTATTTAATAGGAAATTTTTCGAAAATTGACTATTTATAGGAAATTTTTCGAAAATTGACTATTTATAGGAAATTTTTCGAAAATTGACTATTTATAGGAAATTTTTCGAAAATTGACTATTTATAGGAAAATTTTTCGAAAATTGACTATTAATAGGAAATTTTTCGAAAATTGACTATTAGTAGGAAATTTTTGGAAAATGACTATTTATAGGAAATTTTTCGAAATTGACTATTTATAGGAATTTTTCGAAAATTGACTATTTATAGGAAATTTTTCGAAATTGACTATTTATAGGAAATTTTTCGAAAATTGACTATTTATAGGAAATTTTTCGAAAATTGATTATTTATAGGAAATTTTTCGAAAATTGACTATTTATAGGAAATTTTTCGAAAATTGACTATTTATAGGAAATTTTTCGTACATTGACTATTTATAGGAAATTTTTCAAAAATTGACTATTTATAGGAAATTTTTCGAAAATTGACTACTTATAGGAAATTTTTCAAAAATTGACTATTTATAGAAAATTTTTCGAAAATTGACTATTTATAGGAAATTTTTCGAAAATTGACTATTTATAGGAAATTTTTCGAAAATTGACTATTTATAGGAAATTTTTCGAAAATTGACTATTTATAAGAAATTTTTCGAAAATTGACTATTTACAGGAAATTTTTCGAAAATTGACTATTAATAGGAAATTTTTCGAAAATTGACTATTAGTAGGAAATTTTTCGAAAATTGACTATTTATAGGAAATTTTTCGAAAATTGACTATTTATAGGAAATTTTTCGAAAATTGACTATTTATAGGAAATTTTTCGAAAATTGACTATTTATAGGAAATTTTTCGAAAATTGACTATTTATAGGAAATTTTTCGAAAATTGATTATTTATAGGAAATTTTTCGAAAATTGACTATTTATAGGAAATTTTTCGAAAATTGACTATTTATAGGAAATTTTTCGTACATTGACTATTTATAGGAAATTTTTCAAAAATTGACTATTTATAGGAAATTTTTCGAAAATTGACTACTTATAGGAAATTTTTCAAAAATTGACTATTTATAGAAAATTTTTCGAAAATTGACTATTTATAGGAAATTTTTCGAAAATTGACTATTTATAGGAAATTTTTCGAAAATTGACTATTTATAGGAAATTTTTCGAAAATTGACTATTTATAAGAAATTTTTCGAAAATTGACTATTTATAGGAAATTTTTCGAAAATTGACTATTAATAGGAAATTTTTCGAAAATTGACTATTAGTAGGAAATTTTTCGAAAATTGACTATTTATAGGAAATTTTTCGAAAATTGACTATTTATAGGAAATTTTTCGAAAATTGACTATTTATAGGAAATTTTTCGAAAATTGACTATTTATAGGAAATTTTTCGAAAATTGACTATTTATAGGAAATTTTTCGAAAATTGACTATTTATAGGAAATTTTTCGAAAATTGATTATTTATAGGAAATTTTTCGAAAATTGACTATTTATAGGAAATTTTTCGAAAATTGACTATTTATAGGAAATTTTTCGAAAATTGACTATTTATAGGAAATTTTTCGAAAATTGACTATTTATAGGAAATTTTTCGTACATTGACTATTTATAGGAAATTTTTCAAAAATTGACTATTTATAGGAAATTTTTCGAAAATTGACTACTTATAGGAAATTTTTCAAAAATTGACTATTTATAGAAAATTTTTCGAAAATTGACTATTTATAGGAAATTTTTCGAAAATTGACTATTTATAGGAAATTTTTCGAAAATTGACTATTTATAGGAAATTTTTCGAAAATTGACTATTTATAGGAAATTTTTCGAACATTGACTATTTATAGGAAATTTTTCGAAAATTGACTAGTAATAGGAAATTTTTCGAAAATTGACTATTCATAGGAAATTTTTCGAATATTGACTATTTATAGGAAATTTTTCGAAAATTGACTATTTATAGGAAATTTTTCGAAAATTGACTATTTATAGGAAATTTTTCGAATATTGACTATTTATAGAAAATTCTTCGAAAATTTACTATTTATAGGAAATTTTTCGAACATTGACTATTTACAGGAAATTTTTCGAAAATTGACTAGTAATAGGAAATTTTTGGAAAATTGACTATTTATAGGAAATTTTTCGAAAATTGACTATTTATAGGAAATTTTTCGAAAATTGACTATTTATAGGAAATTTTTTCGAAAATTGACTATTTATAAGAAATTTTTCAAAAATTGACTATTTATAGGAAATTTTTCAAAAATTGACTATTTATAGAAAATTTTTCGAAAATTGACTATTTATAGGAAATTTTTCGAACATTGACTATTTATAGGAAATTTTTCGAAAATTGACTAGTAATAGGAAATTTTTCGAAAATTGACTATTCATAGGAATTTTTTCGAATATTGATTATTTATAGGAAATTTTTCGAAAATTGACTATTTATAGGAAATTTTTCGAAAATTGACTATTTATAGGAAATTTTTCGAAAATTGACTATTTATAGGAAATTTTTCGAACATTGACTATTTATAGGAAATTTTTCGAATATTGACTAGTAATAGGAAATTTTTGGAAAATTGACTATTTATAGGAAATTTTTCGAAAATTGACTATTTATAGGAAATTTTTTTGAAAATTGACTATTTATAGGAAATTTTTCGAAAATTGACTATTTATAGGAAATTTTTCGAAAATTGACTATTTATAGGAAATTTAACGAAAATTTACTATTTATAGGAAATTTTTCGAAAATTGTCTATTTATAGGAAATTTTTCGAAAATTGACTATTTATAGGAAATTTTTCGAAAATTGACTATTTATAGGAAATTTTTCGAATATTGACTATTTATAGAAAATTCTTCGAAAATTTACTATTTATAGGAAATTTTTCGAAAATTGTCTATTTATAGGAAATTTTTCGAAAATTGACTATTTATAGGAAATTTTTCGAAAATTGACTATTTATAGGAAATTTTTCGAATATTGACTATTTATAGGAAATTTTTCGAATATTGACTATTTATAGAAAATTCTTCGAAAATTTACTATTTATAGGAAATTTTTCGAAAATTGACTATGAATAGGAAATTTTTCGAAAATTGACTATTTATAGGAAATTTTTCGAAAATTGACTATTTATAGGAAATTTTTCGAAAATTGACTATTTATAGGAAATTTTTCGAAAATTGACTATTTAAAGGAAATTTAACGAAAATTTACTATTTATAGGAAATTTTTCGAAAATTGTCTATTTATAGGAAATTTTTCGAAAATTGACTATTTATAGGAAATTTTTCGAAAATTGACTATTTATAGGAAATTTTTCGAATATTGACTATTTATAGAAAATTCTTCGAAAATTTACTATTTATAGAAAATTCTTCGAAAATTGACTATTTATAGAAAATTTTTCGAAAATTGACTATTTATAGGAAATTTTTCGAAAATTGACTATTTATAGGAAATTTTTCGAATATTGACTATTCATAGGAAATTTTTCGAATATTGACTATTTATAGAAAATTCTTCGAAAATTTACTATTTATAGAAAATTCTTCGAAAATTGACTATTTATAGAAAATTTTTCGAAAATTGACTATTTATAGGAAATTTTTCAAAAATTGACTATTACGAGGAAATTTTTCGAAAATTAACTATTTATAGGAAATTTTTCAAAAATTTACTATTTATAGGAAATTTTTCGAAATTTAACTATTTATTGGAAATTTTTCGAAAATTGACTATTTATAGGAAATTTTTCGAAAATTGACTATTTATAGGAAATTTTCCGAAAATTTACTATTTATAAGAAATTTTTGGAAAATTTACTTTTAACATTAAATTTTTCGAAAATTGGCTATTAATAGGAAATTTTTCGAAAATTGACTATTTATAGGAAATTTTTCGAGAATTGACTATTTATAGAAAATTTTTCGAAAATTGACTATTTATAGAAATTTTTCGAAAATTTACTATTTATAGGAATTTCAGACAACCCTCGTTATTAATTAAAAACTCCTACATTCATTAAAATTTCCGCATTACTTAATTTCCCATTGAAGTGGGAAAATACATAAATAAATTGAACGAAATGTTTGAAAACTCTTTTGCCAATAGATGAGAGCAAATATTTACTTAAACTTTTGTTTTAACAAAAAAAAATGTTTGTTTAATGAACAAGTGGAAATGTTCAAGTGTTTAATTACCGATATAACTACTTATGAATAGATGAATGTTTGGTTGGGGTTAGTAAAGAAATTTAGGTCAATATTTCTTGCATTTCTTTTTATGTTTTTAATTTTAATTAAATTTAATACTCACATTTACAACAATTCTATTCGTTTCATTGCACTTAAATGCAGAGTTTAGAGCAATTAAATGTGAAAAGACGTATACAAGAAGACGAAGAAAGAAATTTTGTATTCTGCAAGTAAAAATAATAGAAAATAAAATAAATTTTATTAAAGCTTACATAAAAATTGTTTATAATACAAAAAATAGGAAATTTAATTAATTGACAGAAAATGCAAAAGACCATACGACTTAATGGAGGTACAGAGGGGCGTGGCCAAAAATAGTTTTAAACCAAAAATAATGAAAAACATAGTTATTACAAAAAACTTTTAGTAATTTTAATAAATCTTTTCATTCAAAATTGTAAGTTAAATTTCACCATTTCCCCCCTTTTGTCACGCTTTATTGGATTTTATTCGTCACAAAACTGTTCTTGTTTTCTAGAGGTGTAAACATGACAACTTTATGTTAAACACGATTTTTGCAAAATTTATATTTTTGTTACTTTATTTATCTTTTTTTTGTTGAAAACTGTAGCGTGTAATACTTTTTTTACAAAGTGCTGAGGTTAACAGCCCTCATAGCTTAGCTCAGCAAAAAAATTTAAAATAAAATATTGAACACAATTAACAAATGCCAAATCACTTAACAAAAGTACTAATTAATTTGTTTATGCCTGGAAATATTTAAGCAAAATTTCTTCTCCGTAAAATAAAACTAAGTTTAGGTATTAACTGCAGGAAAGCAAAGGGAAGGAAGCTTAAATTTTCAAGAAAGCATAAATTAAGCTTCGTTTGGCAGATGACAATCGATAACTTTCAATTTATAAAGAAAAGTTATCGATAACTTTTTATTTTTATAGAATAGTTATCGATAACTTTCAATTTATATAGACAATTTATTGAGAACTTTTAATTTATAAAGAAAATTTATTGATAACTTTAAATTTTTATAGAAAATTTATCGATAGTTTTCAATTTATATAGAAAAGTTATCGATAACTTTCTGTTTAGAAAGAAAAGTTATCAATGATTTTATATTTATATAGAAAAGTTATCGATAACTTTATATTTATATAGAAAAATTGTCGATAAGTTTCTAAATATATAGAAATGTTATAGATAACTTTTAATTTATGTAGATAAGTTATCGATAAATTTCTATTTTTGTTAAATAATATCGATAACTTTCCATTAATATAGAAAATTTATTGATAAATTTTAATTTATATAGAAAAGTTATCGATAACTTTCTATTTATAAAGAAAAGTTATCGATAACTTTCTATTTATAAAGAAAACTTATCGATAACTTTCTATTTATAACGAAAAGTTATCGATAACTTTCGATTTTTATAGAAAAGTTATCGATAACTATCTATTTATATAGAAAAGTTATCGATAACTTTCTATTTATATCAAAAAGTCATCGATAACTTTCTATTAATATCAAAAAGTTATCGATAACTTTTTATCTATACAGAAAAGTTATAGGTAACATTCTATTTAAATAGAAAATATATCGATAAGTTTCTATTTCTATAGGAAATCTATCGATAAGTTTCTATTTCTATAGAAAAGTTAAAGACAACTTTCCAATTATTTTTGTTTATTTAGAAAAGTTGTGATAACTTTCTGTTTATATAAAAACGTTATCGATAACTATATATTTACATCAAAAAGTTATCGATAACATTTTATCTATATAGGAAAGTTATCGATAACATTATATTTAAATAGGAAATATATAGATTAGTTTCTATTTCTATAGAAAATTTATCGATAAGTTTTCATTTCTTTAGAAAAGTTATCGATAACTTTCTAATTCTATAGAAAAGTTATCGATAATTTTCTATTTCTATAGAAACGTTATCGATAAGTTTCTATTTAAATAGAAAGGTCATCAATAATTTTCTACTTATATAAAAAAGTTATCAAAAAGTATCTATTTATATAGAAAAGTCATCGATAACTTTCTATTTATATAGAAAACTTATCGAAAACATTATATTTATATATAAAAGTTATCGATGACTTTCTATTTATATAGAATAGTTATCGATAACTTTCTACTTATATAGAAAAGTTATCGATAACTTTCTACTTATATAGAAAAGTTATCGATAACATTCTATTTATATAGTTATCGATAACTTTCTATATATATAGAAAAGTTATCGATAACTTTCTGTTAACAAAGAAAAGTTATCGATAACTCTCTATTTATATAGAAAACTTATCGATAACTTTCTATTAATATAGAAAAGTTATCGATAACTTTCTATTTATATAGAAAGGTTATCGATAACATTCTATTTATATAGTTATCGATAACTTTCTGTTAACAAAGAAAAGTTATCGATAACCCCCTATTTATATAGAAAACTTATCGATAACTTTCCATTTATATAGAAAAATATATCGATAACATTCTAATTATATAGTTATCGATATCTTTCTATTAAGATAGAAAAGTTATCGATAACTTTCTATTTCTATGGAAATGTTATAGATAACTTTCTATTTCTATAGAAAAGTTATCGATAACTTTCTATTTCTATAGAAAAGTTTTCGATAACTTTCTATTTCTATAGAAAAGTTATCGATAACTTTCTATTTCTATAGAAAAGTTATCGATAACTTTCTATTTCTATAGAAAAGTTATCGATAACTTTCTATTTCTATAGAAAAGTTATCGATAACTTTCTATTTCTGTAGAAAATTTTTCGATAACTTTCTCTCTCTCTCTCTCTATATAGAAAAGTTATCGATACCTTTCTGTTAATATAGAAAAGTTATCGATAACTTTCTATTACTATAGAAAAGCTATTAATAACTTTTTATTTCAATAGAAAAGTTATCGATAATTTTATATTTCTATAGAAAAGTTATCGATAACTTTCTATTTCTATAGAAAAGTTATCGATAACTTTCTATCTCTATAGAAAAGTTATCGATAACTTTCTATTTCTATAGAAAGGTTATCGATAACTTCCTCTTTTTATAGAAAAGTTATCGATAACTTTCTTTTTATATAGAAAAATTATCGATAACTTTTTATTTTTATAAAAAAAAGTTATCGATAACTTTTTATTTATATAGAAAAATGATTATTATAACTTTCTATTTATATAGAAAAACTATCGAAAACATTCCACTTTTATAGAAAAGTTATTGATACTCTAAAAAATAAAGAATTATTATCATAAATTTAATTGTTGTTAATTTGCATCCTTCCCCTTGTAGTAACTATTAGTCTAGGATCTAGTTAAACGTCTTTCTTAATGATTTTCTTTCAGTTTTTTTTTTTTGCAAAAACTGTGTTAATTACTGCAGGTCATAAGACTAGGCAACATAAAAAAATTTTACTTTGCAACAAATAGAACAATACCATGATGCCCTAGCAGCCGCCACAGCCACACACTTGTCGTTTTAACAAAATGTTGCAACAACAGCAACAAATTGTAGTGGATTTAACTATTTATTACATCAAAGAGAAATTGTAGACAATAGAAAATTTATGCTCGAAAGCTACAGAAAAACATAAACTACAACAAAAACGGAAATAAATAAATGCAACAAAAAAAAGGTTATAAGCTCACATTCATACATTTTAAGTCATTCATTAGAAACGCACACAACCAACCCACACTTTTACAATTGCACATACAAAGTTATACAAAGAATGAAATTTGCATTAAAAAAGTCCATAAAAAAAATAATAATTGCTAAAGTGTGGACTGAACATTCAGATGAAAAGTTGCATTAGATCAACAGCAGCAGCAGAAACATCACACAACAAGATTTAGCTGCAACAAAAACAAAAAGATTCTACTAAATGACATAATTTAAATTAACGGATGACAATCATTAGATAGTAAAAATGACATATTTTGCCAGACAATAAACAAAAGTGTTGCTGAGTACGTGTGAATGTGTGACTGCTCTCTACGAAAACTGTGACAAATTTTAATGAGTTTCTTTTGAACTTAAGGACAATTTTATTACGTTTTTATTTTCTTTTTGGGAAATAATAAGAAATGTCATAAAAAAATAAACTAATTTTTAAAACTTAACTTATGTATAAATATCATGACTTTTTTATAGAAAAATTATGTATATAATGACTTTTCTATAGAATAGATATCGATAACATGACCAAAATTAAAGTTATCGATAACTTTTAAACATAATTAGTAAGTTATCGATATTTTTTTCTACATAATTAGAAATTTATCGATAATTTTTCTATATAAATATAAAGTTATCGATAACTTTTAAACATAAATAAAAAGTTATCGATATTTTTTCTATATAAATCGAAAGTTATCGTTAACTTTCCTATACAATTATAAAATTATCGACAACGTTTTTACATAAATATAAACTTATCAATAACTTTTCTATATAAATAGAAAGTTATCGGAATTTTTCTACACAAATAGGAAGTTATCGATAACTTTGCTATATAAATAGGAAGTTAAAGATAACTTTTCTATATAAATATAAAGTTATCGATAACTTTTAGATATAAATAGAAAGTAATCGATAACTTTTTTATATAAATAGAAAGTTATCGATAACTTTTCTATAAAAATAATAAGTTATCGATAACTTTTCTATAGAAATTGAAAGTTATCTTTAACTTTTGTATTTAAATATAATGTTTTCGATAACTTTTTTATATAAAAAGAAAGTTATCGATAACTTTGCTATCAAATTTGAAACTTATCGATATCTTTTCTATTAAATTATTAAATAATCGAGAACTTTCCAATAAAAATAGAGAATTATCGATGACTTTTATTATAAAAATAGAAAGTTATCGATATTTTTTCTATAAAAATAGAAAGTTATCGATAACTTTTCTATAAAAAATATAAAGTTGTCGATAGCTTTTTTATAAGAATAGAAAGTTATCGATAAATTTTCTATAAAGATAGAAAGTTATCGATATAATTTATAAAGTTATCTATAGAAATAGAAAGTTATCGGTAACTTTTCTATAGAAATAGAAATTCATTAATAACTTTTCTATTGAAATAGAAACTTAACGATAACTTTTCTATAAATTTTTAAGTTTTTGATAACTTTTCTACAAAAGTATAAAGTTATCGATAACTTTTCTATAATAATAGAAAATTATCGATAACTTTTCTATCAAAATAGAAAGTTATCAATAACTTCTCTATCAAAATAGAAAGTAAGCGATAACTTTTATCATATATATCTCTATTAAAATAGAATGTTATCGATAACTTTTCTATTAAAATAGAAAGTTGACGATACTTTTCTATAAAATTAGAAAGTCAAAAAGTCAATAAGTTTTCTATACAAAAAGAGAGTTACGATTACTTTTCTATAAAAATAGAAAATTATCGATAAGTTTCCCTAAAAATATAAATTTATTGATAACTTTTTTATAGAAATAGAAAGTTATTGAAAACTTTTCTATAGAAATATAAAGTTATCGATAACTTTATTATAGCAATACAAAAGTTATCGATAGCTTTTCTATAGAAATAGAAAATTATCGATAAATTTTCTTTAGAAGTAGGAAGTCATCGATAACTTTTCTATAGTTATTGAAAACTTTTCTATAGAAATATAAAGTTATCGATAACTTTATTATAGCAATACAAAGTTATCGATAACTTTTCTATAGAAATTGAAAATTATCGATAAATTTTCTTTAGAAATAGGAAGTCATCGATAATTTTTCTATAGAAATAGAAAGTTATCGATAACTTTTTTCTAAAAATAGAAAGTTATCGATAACTTTTCTTTTAAATTAAAAATTTATCGATATAGAAAGTTATCGCTAGAAGATAACTTTTCTATAAAAATAGAAAGTTATCGGTAACTTTTCTATAAAAACAGAAAGTTAACGATAACTTTTCTATAAAAATATAAAGTTATCGATAGATTGTCTATCAAAATTTTAAGTTATTGATAACTTTTCTATAGGAATGGAAAGTTATCGATAACTTTTCTATAAAAAAAATAAAGTTATCGAAAATTTTTCTATGAGAATAGAAAGTTATCGATAACTGTTTCATAAAAATATAAAATCATCGATAACTTTTAGATAAAAATAGAAAGTTATCTTTATCTTTTCTATAAAAATAGAAAGATATCGATAACTTTTAGATAAAAATAGAAAGTTATCGATATCTTTTCTACAAAAATAGAAAGATATCGATAACTTTTCTATAAAATTAGAAATTTATCGACAATTTTTCTATAAAAATAGAAAGTTATCGATAGGTTGTCTATAAAAATAGAAATTTAACAAAATTTTTTCTTATGAATTGGAAAGTAATTATCAACTTTTCTGTAGAAAAGTAGAGTTTTTTGAAATTTATATCTTACTTTTTTATGATTTTTATTCCAATAAATGCAAAATTGGAATGAAATCCTTATTTCTGTGAAAAACAATTTTTTCAATTTTAGCTAAAAGTGATTTTTTTACAAAAGAGGAAGGAAAAGTTAATAACATTTAGCCTTAGCAACAAAAACGACTTGTAAAATTAAATTAAATTTTTACCTTAACTCAATGAAGACAATGAATCTGAGTGTATATCAGGGGAATTTTTATGGCTATAAATAAGAAAAAAAAATACGAGTTGGAAAAAAATAATAAAAAGTACTTTTATGACAAAGTAAAGTAAAATTTTTAGAATAGAACCATTTTTGCATATTTTAATATTTTTTCTGTGAATAGATCAGAAGAATTTCAGTTTTTAACGCAAAAACATTGTTTATTGTCTTTTACTTTATTTTACCCTAAAAGTCGTTTTTCTTATCTTGAAGTCTTTTGCTGTAAATTTTGTAATCTTTGTAAAACCCACGAATATATTGATGTTAATTTCCTTTTTCGAAATTTTCTTTGTTTTTTTTTTCAGTTTACGCCCGACTATTTTACCCAAAGTAAAAACGTGTTAAAAACACATTCAATTTACTACAAATTACATGAAAAAGCAACCCGTGTCATAAACCCACTTAAATTTAAATTTTCGTACTTGACAACAAAAACTAAAAATAAAAACTTTTAAAAAAATTACTCACTTAATTTGCTAGAGTAAATATTGCTTCTACGAAAATAAATCAATAATTTAAACTGAGAAAATCTAAAATATGGTACATCAAATATGTATTTCGTGTTTCAATCGAGTTCTGTAAACAGGCTACAAGTCAGGGCGTATGATTAATAATAATTAAGTAATATAATAATTTTGGGTGCATTGCTAATCGCTTGACGGGCAAACGAATTAACCGATTGATGTCAAACTTTCAGCATATATTTACAAAGGTCCAAAGCATATCTCTGTTTAATATATAATACTATAGGTAACACAGTTTCAACTTTATATCTCATATTAAACTATTAGCCACATTTTATCTAAAAAAATTTATTTTTTTATAAATTCCCATATTTTATCAAAAAAATTCAAATTAATATTAAAAAAGTTTAATATCATTAGCATACAAATTATTTTGCAAATTCCCAAAAAAGAATAAATTATAGAGACATATTTGTCACATTTTTGTGGTGACAATGTCCCCGTTATTCCAGACCATTTATTCAAATTTCACATATGACACAACTAAAATATTTATATTTTTTTAAGAAAAATTTAGTTTGAGGATTTTAATATTTCCTGCTCCCACGTCCCTAGTGTGAAACCAACATTCCATTAAAATTTATGAATAATAGAAAAGAGATTCTAACAAAACATTAACAAACAACCTTTGACAAATTTCCTATAAATATAAAACTTTTGAAAAATACCTACAAATAGTCAAATTTGAAAAATTTCCTGTAAAAAGTAAATTTTTTTTTAAATTTCTTTAAATAGTCAATTTTCGTTAAATTTCCTATAAATAATGAATTTTTGAAAAATTTCCTATAAAAAGTCAATTTTTGAAAAATTTCCTATAAAAAGTCAATTTCTGAAAACTTTCCTATAAAAAGTCAATTTTCGAAATATTTCCCATAAATAGTAAATTATCGAAAAATTACCAATAAACAGTAAATTTTCGTTAAATTTCCTAAACATAGTCTATTTTCGTTAAATTTCCTAAAAAAAAAATTTCGAGAAATTTCCCATAAATAGTCAATTTTCAAAAAATTTCCTATAAATAGTCAATTTTCGAAAAATTTCCTATAAATAGTCTATTTTCGAAAAATTTCCTATAAATAGTCAATTATCGAAAAATTTCCTATAAAAAGTCAATTTTCGAAAAATTTCCTATAAATAGTCAATTTTCGAAAAATTTCCTATAAAAAGTCAATTTTTGAAAAATTTCCTATAAAAAGTCAATTTTTGAAAAATTTCCTATAAAAAGTCAATTTTCGAAAAATTTCCTATAAAAAGTCAATTTTCGAAAAATTTCCTATAAAAAGTCAATTTTCGAAAAATTTCCTATAAATAGTCAATTTTTGGAAAATTTCCTATAAAAAGTCAATTTTCGAAAAATTTCCCATAAAAAGTCAATTTTCGAAAAATTTCCTATAAAAAGTCAATTTTCGAAAAATTTCCTATAAATAGTAAATTTTCGAAAAATTTCCTATAAATAGTAAATTTTCGAAAAATTTCCTATAAATAGTCAATTTTCGAAAAATTTCCTATAAATAGTCAATTTTCGAAAAATTTCCTATAAATAGTCAATTTTCGAAAAATTTCCTATAAATAGTCAATTTTCGAAAAATTTCCTATAAAAAGTCAATTTTCGAAAAATTTCCTATAAATAGTCAATTTTCGAAAAATTTCCTATAAAAAGTCAATTTTCGAAAAATTTCGTATAAAAAGTCAATTTTCGAAAAATTTCCTATAAATAGTCAATTTTCGAAAAATTTTCTATAAAAAGTCAATTTTTGAAAAATTTCCTATAAAAAGTCAATTTTTGAAAAATTTCCTATTAAAAGTCAATTTTCGAAAAATTTCCTATAAAAAGTCAATTTTCGAAAAATTTCCTATAAAAAGTCAATTTTCGAAAAATTTCCTATAAAAAGTCAATTTTCGAAAAATTTCCTATAAATAGTCAATTTTCGAAAAATTTCCTATAAAAAGTTAATTTTCGAAAAATTTCCTATAAAAAGTAAATTTTCGAAAAATTTCCTATAAATAGTCAATTTTCGAAAAATTTCCTATAAATAGTCAATTTTCGAAAAATTTCCTATAAATAGTCAATTTTCGAAAAACTTCCTATTAATAGTAAATTTTCGAAAAATTTCCTATAAATCGTCATATTTCGTAAATTTCCTATAAATAGTAAGTTTTCGAAAAATTTCCTATTAATAGTAAATTTTTGAAAAATTTCCTATAAAAAGTAAATTTTCGAAAAATTTCCTATAAATAGTCAATTTTCGAAAAATTTCCTATAAATAGTCAATTTTCGAAAAATTTCCTATAAATAGTCAATTTTCGAAAAACTTCCTATTAATAGTAAATTTTCGAAAAATTTCCTATAAATCGTCATATTTCGTAAATTTCCTATAAATAGTAAGTTTTCGAAAAATTTCCTATTAATAGTAAATTTTTGAAAAATTTCCTATTAATAGTAAATTTTTGAAAAATTTCCTATAAATAGTCAATTTTTGAAAAATTTCCTATTAATAGTAAATTTTTTAAAAATTTCCTATAAATAGTAAATTTTTTAAAATTTCCTATAAAAAGTAAATTTTTGAAAAATTTCCTATAAATAGTAAATTTTTGAAAAACTTCCTAAAAATAGTCAATTTTTGAAAAATTTTCTATACATGGTCAATTTATAGGAAATTTTTCCTATTAACAGTCAATTTTCGAAAATTTTCCTATAAATAGTCAATTTTCGAAAAATTTCCTATATATATTCAATTTTCGAAAAATTTCCTTTAAATAGTCAATTTTCGAAAAATTTTTTATAATTAGTCAATTTTAGAAAAATATCCTATAAGTAATAAATTTTTGAAAAATTTCTAAAAATAGTAAATTTTTGAAAAATTTCCTATGAATAGACAATTTTAAAAAAAAATTCTTGTAAATAGTCAATTTTCCTTAAATTTCGTATTAATAGTCAATTTTCGAAAAATTTCTTAAAAATAGTCAAGATTTGAAAAATTTCCTCTAAATATTCTTTTAGTGAAAAATTTAAATAAAATAATAAAAATAAAAGTTATAAATAATAAATTTTAAAGAAAACCATTTTTATGAAAACTGTACTTATGACTACATCAGATAATTTTTCGAATCATTCTACATCATAGGGCAGACATAGAAACCAATAGCTACAACTATTAAAGGAACCAGAACTGCTGCAACTTCATCATCATAATCATTATCGTTATCATTATTATCTTTTTTTAAAAGCTGCTTTATTTCATTCTTTCTCTATGCAATTTTTTCTGTTCATCCTTTAATAGAAAAACCTAAAAAAAGATGTTCAAAATGCATCGAAAGAACAAAATACATTCAGCCTGTTTTTATATTGTATTAAGTATTTAAGCAGAGCTGGAAAACTGAAGTTCAGAATTTAATTTTTTAGTTTTACGAATAAAATTATTCACTTGTATCTTTTATAGACCAATATTTTGGTATCCAATTTTCAAAATATAAAAATTCAAGATCTTTGAATTGAATCGTTTATTGACACAGAGTTTCCCATCCCTGAAAAGTATTAAAACTTTAACATCCTACAGTTTTACTTTTTTTTTCTAACTTTGTTGTTATTTTTATAATACAATTTAATACATTATTCTAACAGAGTCTGTAAAAAAACTTGTTTTATTGTAGTTTCCTCTGCAGGTTCTTAAAATCTTCAAACCTTTAACCATTTTTTTAGCATGAATTTATTTTTATCTATTTTTATTTCTCATGGTTAAAACTTTCTTCACAATATTATTGTTCTTACTTCGAAAATTGACATTTATAGGAAATTTTTCGAAAATTTAATATTTATAGGAAATTTTTCAAAAATTGTTTATTTATAGGAAATTTTTTGAAAATTGACTATTTTTAGGAAATTTTTCGAAAATTGACTTTTTTTAAGGAAAATTTTCGAAAATTTAATTTTTTTAAGGAAATTTTTCGAAAATTAACTTTTTTATAGGAAATTTTTCGAAAATTGACTATTTATAGGAAATTTTTCGAAAATTGACAATTTATAGACAATTTTTCGAAAATTGGCTATTTATAGGAAATTTTTCGAAAATTGACTATTTATAGGAAATTTTTCGAAAATTGACTATTATAGGAATTTTAACGAAAATTGACTATTTATAGGAAATTTTTCGAAAATTGACTCTTCATAGGAAATTTTTCGAAAACCGACTTTTTTAAGGAAATTTTTCGAAAATTGACTTTTTTTAAGAAAATTTTTCGAAAATTTACTTTTTTTAAGGAAATTTTTCGAAAATTGACTTTTTATAGGAAATTTTTCGAAAATTGACTATTTATAGAAAATTTATTGAAAATTGACTATTTATAGGAAACTTTCCGAAAATAATTGACTGTTTATAGGAAATTTTTAAAAAATTCAATATTTATAGGAACTTTTTCGAAAATTGACTATAGGAAATTAAACGAAAATTGACTATTTATAGGAAATTTTTCGAAAATTGACTATTTATAGGAGACTTTTTTGAAAATTGACTATTTATAGGAAATTTTTCGAAAATTGACTATTTATAGGAAATTTTTCGAAATTGTCTATTTATAGGAAATTTTTCGAAATTGTCTATTTATAGGAAATTTTTCGAAAATTGACTATTTATAGGAAATTTTTTGAAAATTGACTATTTATAGGAAATTTTTCGAAAATTGACTATTTATAGGAAATTTTTCGAAAATTGACTAGTTATAGGAAATTTTTCGAAAATTGACTATTTATAGGAAATTTTTCGAAAATTTACTATTTATAGGAAATTTTTCGAAAATTGATTATTTATAGAAAATTTTTCGAAAATTTATTATTTATAGAAAATTTTTCAACAATTGATTATTTATAAGAACTTTTTCGAAAACTGACTATAGGAAATTTAACGAAAATTGACTATTTATAGGAAAATTGACTGTTTATAGGAAAATTGACTGTTTATAGGAAAATTTTCGAAAATTGACTATAGGAAATTTTTCGAAAATTGACTATAGGAAATTTTTCGAAAATTGACTATTTATAGGTAATTTTTCGAAAATTGACTATTTATAGGTAATTTTCGAAAATTGACTATTTATAGAAAATTTTTCGAAAATTGACTACTTATAGGAAATTTCTCGAAAATTGACTATTTATAGGAAATTTTTCGAAAATTGACTATTTATAGGTAATTTTTCAAAAATTGACTATTTATAGGAAATTTAACGAAAATTGACTATTTATAGGAAATTTTTGAAAATTGACTATTTATAGGAAATTTTTCGAAAATTGACTATTTATAGGAAATTTTTCGAAAATTGACTAGAAAATTTTTCAAAAACTTATTATTTATAGGAAGACTTAGACGAAGACATAGGCTAAGATATAGAATTAGACATAGACTAATACTTAGACTAGGACATGGACTGAAAGATAGACTAAGACATAGACTAAGACATAGAAAGACTAATAAAAAGACTAAGACAATATTAAAATTTGATTTAAAACTAAATATTTTGACAAAATGAAACATTTTTTGGAAATCTTTCTTTGTTTACATTTTTTCTTTCCTTTTTCCTGAACAAATTTCCATTTAGTCGAATCCAAACAACAACAAGAAACACTATTAACATGCGCAGTTCAAGGATTCACGTATACACAGAACCTATACTATACACATACTAAGGCAAATACATACATGCATATAAAGTTCTTTCAAAAAAAATATGCAATATTTAAACTTAAGAAATAAACAAATAAAAAACTACAGAAAAAATATAAATGATAAAATCATATATAAAAAAATTTAATACAAAATGTAAAGAATGGAGGGAGAAATAAAATTTTAAAAATATCAGGAAAAAGATATAGTAGAAAAAAAAGAGTAAATATTTATTATTTTGCATCCTTTAAAAAATGCAAGTGTGTTAATGTGAGTGTAAAAAAGGATATACATACACAAAAATACAACTGGTATATGTACGAGAAATGTGGAAATGTGGAAATGTGTGAAATATTACGTTATAAATAGTCGAGATATTATATCAGATGATGATGGCGCTTACGCAAAAAGGATGGCTGGCATTTAAGGACAAACACAAACAGTTCAAGTGCAAGTGAATACACACCAAAAATAACTGTTTTAAATACTAATACTAACAAACAAACGTTATATTTCCTTGAGAGTGCAAGTGTGTGTATGTTAACACACACTTTTACTCATACTATTAACAAAATATGTTGGCAATGGAATAATTTTTCTTTTTTTAAAGAACATAAAAAAAGTAGAAATCCATGAAAATCATAGCAACAATAAGGACCTACACCAATACCAGAATTCGTAGAGGGAACCCATATACAAAAAAAAAACTATTATTTAATATATGCAAAATTATTTTGTGTATGTGTTGCTCTGCTGCTTCCTTTTCCTCTCTCTCTCGTAAAATAAGGATAAAAGGACTAATGTTTGAGTTCCGCTTTTGTTTATAGAACACCAGCATTTAATTTTTGAATTGAAATTATAGTGTGAATATATTTATTTATTTTTTTTTATTTGTATATATTTTGTGGAAATGGAAACCCAAATTTAGCCACAATTATTTTACAAAATAGATTTATTTATATTTAATTGTGTTTTAGTTTCTATTATTAAGAGAGTAAATGATTCATTCTTAATTGACTAGTTCTTATTAGTCGTATTTTGACTCATGAATCATTTTGGAAAATTTTAAATACACCATTTTCAATTATAATTGAGAAATTTTCAAATTGAATTGAGAAATTTTCAATTGAAATTGAGAATTTTCAATTGAAATTGAGAAATATTCAATTGGAATTGAGAATTTTCAATTGAAATTGAGAAATTTTCAATTGAAATTGAGACTTTTCAATTGAAATTGAGAAATATTCAATTGAAATTGAGAATTTTCAGTTGAAAATGAGAAATTTTCAATTTAAATTGAGAAATTTTCAATTGAAATTGAGAATTTTTCAATTGAAAATGAGAATTTGTAAATTGAAATTGAGAAAATCGCAATTGGAAATGAGAAATTTTCAATTGAAATTGAGAATTTGTAAATTTAAATTGAAAATTTTTTAATTGAAATTGAGAAAAGCCCAATTGAGAATGAGGTTGGTTTTTTTAATTGAAATTGAGAAATTTTCAATTGGAATTGAGAAGTTTTCAAATGAAAATGAGAAATTTTCAATTGAAAATGAGAAATTTTCAATTTAAAATGAGAAATTTTCAATTGAAATTGAGAATTTTAGAATTGAAATTGAGAAAACCTAAATTGAAAATGAGGTTGAAATTCCACTTGGGGTGTTCTCAATTTCAATTGAAAAATTCTCAATTTAAATTTAAAATTTCTCATTTTCAATTGAAAATTTCCCAATTTCAATTGAAAATTTCTCATTTTCAATTGAAAAATTCTCATTTTCAATTGAAAACTTCTCAATTTCAATTAAAAAATTCAACCTCATTTTCAATTGTGCTTTTCTCAATTTCAATTGAAAAATTCTCAATTTCAATTTAAAAATTCTCAATTTCAATTGAAAATTTCTCATTTTCAATTGGGCTTTTCTCAATTTCAATTTTCTCAATTTCAAAATTTCTCAATTTCAACTGAATATTTCTCATTTCCAATTAGGGTTTTCTCAATTTTAATTGAAAATTTCTCATTTTTAATTGAAAATTCTCAATTCCAATTGAAAATTTCTCAATTTCAAATGAAAATTCTCAATTTCAATTGAAAATTTCTCATTTTCAATTGAAAATTCTCAATTTCAATTAAACATTTCTCAATTTCAATTGAATATTCTCAATTTCAATTGAATATTTCTCAATTTCAATTGAAAATGGTGTAGTAGAAAAATAATTAAACAGAGTTTTGTTATTTATTGAATAATTTTAAAATTGTTGACCAGTGTAATTATCGCAACTATTGCATACGAAAAAGGGTTTGCTCAACTTTTGAAATACTTTTTAAATTCCGATTGGGGAACTTTTAAAACATGCATTTCAAATGCATTAATCACTTCATCAGGTATCGAAAAACGTTCACTTCACAAAAAAACAGTGAAATCAATAAGGCACACGCGTTATTATGAACTTTGGCGGATGACATATTAATTCGACGTTTTGAGTTCTCCGAAAAGTCCCTTTTCTTAGCTGATGCGTGGAAAATATTGATCTTAAGCTGTAGGGTTTTTCTAATTTCTCTAAAGTTTCGTAAACGGTTTTGTACCTCTCAGAATTGACCTTTTTATTCCAAAAAAAGACATACGAGCCCGCATAGCTGCACACTCTTTCGAGCTCGGGCGGTGGTTGAGTACTTTACTGCAAGAGGGAATCACCTGCAAATAAGTCAGCTAAGAGCTAAGCTTTATTTACCGAGTCAGTGAATGTTTGATCATTCTTTAAAAAAGAAGAATCTTACTGTCCCGAGGAGCAGCAAGAAATTTAGTACGAAGACGCGTCTTAATACTTTGGCACATGTACACCTCGCATGTTTGCGTAACAAATCAGTAACTAAATTTTGATTATTACGCCAATTACTGAAAGCTTCCTCTCGGAATTTGACTGCTTATTAGCACGTCTGATTAAACCAAGTTTTCTCCTTTGGTTTAATCGAATTAGTTTTCACCGGGATAAACATTTTCATTCAAAGCTTAATAACCTTAGAAACCATTTTCGCCGAGGCATTGACATTACTGTCGAGGAAACAGTTAAAATGCCTTGAAAATTTTTCATATTAAAAAGTTGAGCGTTTCGTGGCTATTTGCGAAATGTTGCGAAGTGAGGAGAGCGAAACAGAGGTGGAAATGTTACAATGATCGGAATTTCCGAGAGGCGCTTCACCTCATACTTGTCAGGGTGTGAAGTAAGAAAAAGGTCAAAGATGTTTTGTTTTTGCCCATGAGCACATTGAATATGTGTTGGCTCATTCACCAGTTGCGCAAGGTGATTGTGCGCTGCAAATAACTCAACATATTGGCCTATAGGAGTTGTATGACTTGAATAGCGAAGCCAGGACAAGTTGTGAACATTGAAATCACCAGTAGTAACGATTTCACTGCTCGGACGACTCTTGACGATCTTCAAAAATTAAATCGGAAAGGGCATTGAAGCCTTTTAAAGTTGTGTTCCTTTCCGAGTTTGGGCTTCTATAAAGAAACCCGAAGTACAAAAGAAGCTCCCTAATTCTGAATTTAAAACAGAGACAGCTAAATTCGTTATCATGCGTGCCTAATGACTGCTGTCACTGCTACGCAGCGAAGCCAGGACAAGTTGTGAACATTGAAATCACCAGTAGTAACGATTTCACTGCTCGGACGACTCTTGACGATATTCAAAAATTAAATCGGAAAGGGCATTGAAGCCTTTTAAAGCTGTGTCCCTTTCCAAGTTTGGGCTTCTATAAAGAAACCCGAAGTACAAAAGAAGCTCCCTAATTCTGAATTTAAAACAGAGACAGCTAAATTCGTTATCATGCGTGCCTAATGACTGCTGTCACTGCTACGCAGCGAAGCCAGGACAAGTTGTGAACATTGAAATCACCAGTAGTAACGATTTCACTGCTCGGACGACTCTTGACGATCTTCAAAAATTAAATCGGAAAGGCCATTGAAGCCTTTTAATGTTGTGTTCCTTTCCGAGTTTGGGCTTCTATAAAGAAACCCGAAGTACAAAAGATGCTCCCAAATTCTGAATTTAAAACAGAGACAGCTAAATTCGTTATCATGAGTGCCTAATGATTTCTGGCACTGCTACGCAACTTCAACGCGGATATACATTGCAATACCCAGGAATGTGAAAACCCTGTGGATCAGCATTTCTAGATATCTGGGATTCAAACAAAGGTAAAACATCCTGACGGCATGATGCTGTTCCATTTTTTTTTTTAATTTCACTTTATATTAAATGAAAATGGAGAATTGGGACAATTAAACAAGAATTTGGACAGTGCTCCGCTTGCACGCTTTAAAGTCCCTAAAGAATAACTTTTTCAATTTGTTTTTCAAAACTTAACTTAATTTATAAAAATAATTTGAGTTTCATAATGTAGCAAAATTCATCAGGCACTAGGGTTGCCAGATAGAAATCCTGAAAAAGCTGGAATTAAGGAAAAAAAAAGCTTGACAACCCAAAATTTAACTGGACATTAATAATAAAAGCTTGCTTTAGTAATTTTCTTCGATGATTCTTTAAATTTTTGATAAACCGAATTGCGAATACCGTTATTAACCGCAGCGAACTGGAACACATGTGATCGTCGAAAATAATTTTTTTACCTTGGTACCGCCGTCAACATAAATAACGACATAAGTTTTGAAATCAAACGTAGAATCGTGTTATTATATTTTGCTAAACCATGGGCATTTGCAGAGAAAGCTATTCTTGGAGTTTTTGACAGGAAGATCCTACGAAAAATCTTTGGACTATTTTGCATTAACAATGAAAATCGACATTGAATGAGTTATACGTTGACATCGACATAGTAAAACACATCAAACAGCACCGGCTGCGTTGGTTGGGACATTTTGTGCGAATGTATGAAAATACTCCAGCAACAAAAGTATTCGAAAACGATTCCGAATGAACTCGTAAAAGAGGACGTCCGAAAATCTATGGAAAGGCCAAGTTGAGGAAAATCTCTCAAAGCTGCAGCGGTCAAATCGCCTGATTTGACCGCTGCAGACTTCTTTTTGTGGGGATTTTTGAAGTCGCGGGTTTATGTCAACAAGCCTCAGACTCTTGCAGCTCTTTAAGACAATATCCGTCAAGAATGTTAGTGAGAATAAAATGATGGAAAATGACATAAAAAGGGCTCAAATGACAATCAACTGTGGCGGCGGCCATTTACATGACATCATATTCTCGAATTGATGTAAAAAAAATTAAAAGACCAAATAAAAATAATCCACAAGAAGAATCAAAATCTTTCATTTCTTTTTTTTTTAAATTACAGCCAAAAAACATAGGAAGGTTATTTATGCGCCACCTTGTATAAAGATGTTGCACTTCCATACATTGATTTGCCGAATGGTCGTTTTGAAAAGTCCCATAAAAAAGAGTATACGCCGCTTTTACTCGGAAACAACTAATGGAGATGACAATACAATGACAGAAAGATAAGGCATACACACGTGCTCATAAAATACATGTTTTTTGTTTTTTTTTTTTTTAATTTTAATAATTTATTTTCTCTAATTTCAACATACATTTCAATATTGCCTCAGCGTCCGAAGACATTATTGAGGCGTTTATGTGCTTTTCATTAAATAGATCTAAATAGAATAATTTTGTAGGGCCACAATAAAATTCATCTCAGGAGTATAATAAAATATTTATTATAAAAGTTTGTGAAATTAAACTTTAAAATATTACAATATTTCGTAATATTTCGAAATTTTTCCCATCAAATAAAAAACACAAGTACTTTGTCATCTGTCTCTACAGATTGAAAAATAAAAAGAATGTGAAGGTAAAAATTCCCTACTGAGAATTAATATTCAAAAACATACTCTTCTTTAAATATTCACAACTATATTCTCTTCGTCTATTTAATAAAATTAAATAAAAATCATTAAACTTTTTTTAAATTATTTACACTTGTTCAAGATAAATTTTTCAACTTAAAATTTTATTTGCTGTAAATTTCTTTGTTTAATAAATCTTTATCTATTACATTCGAGACGTTCAGAACTACTCATCGTCTATTTATTTTTATTAATTTATTCTACAACAAATAAATTTACTCGTTCATTTTATATTTATTCATTTTTTTTTTTTTTTCATATATTTCTCAGCTTTTATTTTTGCTACTGGAAATATTTGTTTAAAACGAAGGAAAAAAAAGGCAAAGAAAATTTTTGAAAAAAATTACTATAAAATTAAAAAATACAAATACAAACAAAGAATTTCATTCCACGTATGAGTTTATTATGGAATTGGTAGAAAATAAAAATCTTTGTACTCAGCCCGGCAGTTCAGAGTTTCAGGAATGTCTTCAGAGTTAGTAAACTACAAAGAACTAGTTAAAGACTATCCAACTATCCAAACTAGACTCTATTAAAATCTCTAAACATTTCCCTATTTTTGAACAGGATCCTTTCAAACGGAACTGCAGGGTAATACTTCACTCACCAATACTATCAAATGTTTTCCGTATGCATTTTTAAAACAATTACCCAAACAGTGTGTTCAAAAAGTGAATGTACATGTGTTCGAATGTCTGTCCAAAATACATGCGCAGTTAAAAAATGTGCAATTAAAAAAAAAAAAAAAACAAACTTGCACAAAAAAGCAACGCAGATCCAGTAATGTTAGGCTAGGTTCGGAATGTCACTGGCAGTGAGTAAGAGTGTGATGGAGTGAGTCAATGAATGGATAAATGGAAGGATGAATGAGAGATAGAGAGAGAGTATGAGAAAAAAAGGGTGAATGCAATGAAAACATAGGAAATACTCGTTTTGGATTTTAACTATGGACAAGTGTGTATTATGAACTGAGTGACTAAGTGATGGCATGTTTTTTCTAAAAAAGTGTTGCCATGTTGAAAGAAATCAAAAAGTAACAGAACTAGAACAGAACTAGAACAGAACTAGAACAGAACTAGAACAGAACTAGAACAGAACTAGAACAGAACTAGAACAGAACTAGAACAGAACTAGAACAGAACTAGAACAGAACTAGAACATAACTAGAACAGAACTAGAACAGAACTAGAACAGAACTAGAACAGAACTAGAACAGAACTAGAACAGAACTAGAACAGAACTAGAACAGAACTAGAACAGAACTAGAACAGAACTAGAACAGAACTAGAACAGAACTAGAACAGAACTAGAACAGAACTAGAACAGAACTAGAACAGAACTAGAACAGAACTAGAACAGAACTAGAACAGAACTAGAACAGAACTAGAACAGAACTAGAACAGAACTAGAACAGAACTAGAACAGAACTAGAACAGAACTAGAACAGAACTAGAACAGAACTAGAACAGAACTAGAACAGAACTAGAACAGAACAGAACTAGAACAGAACTAGAACAGAACTAGAACAGAACTAGAACAGAACTAGAACAGAACTAGAACAGAACTAGAACAGAACTAGAACAGAACTAGAAAAGAACTAGAACAGAACTAGAACAGAACTAGAACAGAACTAGAACAGAACTAGAACAGAACTAGAACAGAACTAGAACAGAACTAGAACAGAACTAGAACAGAACTAGAACAGAACTAGAACAGAACTAGAACAGAACTAGAACAGAACTAGAACAGAACTAGAACAGAACTAGAACAGAACTAGAACAGAACTAGAACAGAACTAGAACAGAACTAGAACAGAACTAGAACAGAACTAGAACAGAACTAGAACAGAACTAGAACAGAACTAGAACAGAACTAGAACAGAACTAGAACAGAACTAGAACAGAACTAGAACAGAACTAGAACAGAACTAGAACAGAACTAGAACAGAACTAGAACAGAACTAGAACAGAACTAGAACAGAACTAGAACAGAACTAGAACAGAACTAGAACAGAACTAGAACAGAACTAGAACAGAACTAGAACTGAACTAGAACAGAACTAGAACAGAACTAGAACAGAACTAGAACAGAACTAGAACAGAACTAGAACAGAACTAGAACAGAACTAGAACAGAACTAGAACAGAACTAGAACAGAACTAGAACAGAACTAGAACAGAACTAGAACAGAACTAGAACAGAACTAGAACAGAACTAGAACAGAACTAGAACAGAACTAGAACAGAACTAGAACAGAACTAGAACAGAACTAGAACAGAACTAGAACAGAACTAGAACTGAACTAGAACAGAACTAGAACAGAACTAGAACAGAACTAGAACAGAACTAGAACAGAACTAGAACAGAACTAGAACAGAACTAGAACAGAACTAGAACAGAACTAGAACAGAACTAGAACAGAACTAGAACAGAACTAGAACAGAACTAGAACAGAACTAGAACAGAACTAGAACAGAACTAGAACAGAACTAGAACAGAACTAGAACAGAACTAGAACAGAACTATAACAGAACTAGAACAGAACTAGAACAGAACTAGAACAGAACTAGAACAGAACTAGAACAGAACTAGAACAGAACTAGAACAGAACTAGAACAGAACTAGAACAGAACTAGAACAGAACTAGAACAGAACTAGAACAGAACTAGAACAGAACTAGAACAGAACTAGAACAGAACTAGAACAGAACTAGAACAGAACTTGAACAGAACTAGAACAGAACTAGATGAGAACTAGAAAAGAACTAGAACAGAACTAGAGCCGAAAAATCTCAATAACTTCTTCCAACTCGCTCTGTTAGATATTATGACTATGGAGCCCTATAGAAAACATTCTCAGCTACTCCCTGATACCTCACTTATCCACCCACGTTGCCTTGTTTCTAGGAATCTGGAATCTTCCCTTAACATAATAGCACACATAAACTTTTAGAAAAATCCCAATAACTCCTACCACCTCGCTCTGTAAGATATTATGACTATCTATCTGTAAGATATTATGACCTATTAACTCGCTCTGTTAGAGGTTCTGACTACAGGTGCTCACAGGAAACATCCTTAGCTGCAACTCAATACCTCATTTATTCGCCCACATTGTCTTGTTACCTGGGAATTTGCGATCCTCCCTTAGCATAACTGATTTAATATTTTAGAAAACTGTTAATAGCGCCTACCAACTCACTCTGTTATAGGTTCTGACTATGGGTATCCATAGATGACATCCTTACCTACAATCTGATACTCCATTTGTCCGCCCACTTTGTCTGGTTCACTAAGAATTCGAATTCCTTGTGTATTCCCCCTATTTTTGGTTCTTAACAGATCTATGTTAACTACATAAAAGAACTCTGTTAAAAACATTGGTATCTAGGGGTTTAAATTTAAAATTTAACTGCACACACATTGTTAATTGAGCCAAGAAAGAGTTATACTAATTTTGGTTGAGATCCCTTGATTCTCTGAGGTACCTGACTTGGACCCCCATTTTTCACTTTTTTTTTCTTCTTAATGTATAAGCCGCAATTCTCAACAGAATTTGATGAAATTCGGCAAACGTCTATTGGTTAACCAAAAAACGAGCGCTACTAATTTTGGTTGAAATCTGACGACTCCTTGAGGTACCTGCCTTGGACTTACACTTAAATTCAATTTGATTAAAAAGTTACGCCTTAACGACTGCAACACTTTTTGCTTAAATTTTGCATACCCAATTTACGTGACTTCTTTCATGAAATTTTGAACTTTGTTCTACGATCGGTAAATTTCGTTGAACTTTTTTCGCTCAATCTAAAGAAGAGACTTTCAGCTTTCACATGGTTATTATGACATCGCCAAACAAAAGCGAGCCAACTAAGTTTTTGTCCAAAGAAAAACGAAAATACTGAATTTTGTAGAGCTTTTTTAATTTCTTGATATCTCCTTAACTATATACAAGATTAAGTTATTTTCAAGCAAAGTGTCCCAGAATGTATTAAAATTTAATCGGAAGTTGACCACCAAAGCTAAAAAGGAAACAGAAGCAACTGTAAATGTCTTCCTGGGTCAATATCTTGAGGACATTTATTTCTAGGACCCATTTGTATGGGAAAAAATTGGAGTTTTTTCGGTTTTTGGTAAATTTCAACCAATAAAAGTATGTGAAAAAAATTTTGGGTCATTTTAGCCCCCATGTCCGTTAAGGGTTAAACATTTTTTTAATAAAAAAATATAAACGTTCTTAAAAATCACTATTTTTTATTAATTTTGATCGAAATTCGCCACTAAATTCATAAAATTTCGTATTTTTGCCACTAAAATTCCAAATTCTGACCTTTGACCCCTTCCAAAAAAAAATGGGTTAAGCTCGCCCAATATCAAAAAATGTTTTGGTGGACATTCCTCAATGACTGGGCAATAAAATTCAGTATTAGCTTTATTAAAAGAAGACTTTAATAAAATTTATAAATAATGTTCAAAAATTTACTTTTTCTCGAAATTTTACGATTTCAAGTCGCAGGTACGGCGAAATCATATGAAATATCAAACTGAACTTTTCTGAATTTTATTACCACATCTGTCTATTTTAAAAAGAAACTCAAAAATTTTGAAATTTCGAATATTTTTTTAACAAAATTTTCAAAAACTTTAAAAGTGAGTTTTGAAACGGTCATTAAAAAAAATTAATATTTTCCAGTATAAAAAAACTATGTTAATTTAATTATATTTTAATAAATTTCAACTCTTTAGTACTAATAAGTCTTTAGATGATAAGGAATGTCTTACTTTGTAATTTATGTACTCTAAAGTTAATTTTTTTGCTGCATATCCTTAGGCGTGTTGAAAAGGCACGAATTTTTTGGGGCAAATTGCAATAACTTAAAAACTACTGCAGGGATTTTTAGTTTTTATGAAAGTGAAAGCTGATTTGTCTTCTAGATCCAATTTTTATTGGTTTTGCCAAAAGTATATCTTTATTGGTTGAAATTTACCAAAAACCGAAAAAATTTCCATTTTTCCCCATACTAATGGGTCCCAGAAATAAATGTTTTTTGCAAGACAAAATTTTGACTTGAAACCCTTATCTGACCCTCTATTTACACCTCTTTGGGCGGGGCACTGATGATAACAGAAGCAACTATAAAACCTTTATTGGAAATAGTTCCGAAAAAGGTCTTAAAATTAATAAAAACTCGATTATAATGTCAACTTTCTTAAGTCAGATGAATTTGTAGAATATTTTAATAAATTTCCGTATTTTTATAATGCACAGATTTCAAACAAAAACACATTTCATTTGAAACACTCCTCAGATTTAAACCTGAGATAGGAGTTAAGAGTTCACATCAAGTGTTTCATACCTTGATTTAAACATCAGCTGCTTTTTTGGAACGTAGCTTTTATTTTCTGAATAACTTCTGGTAACACTGTTCACTTAAACAATTTACTCTTCTCTCGTTCACATAGATATTTGTGTTGGTATTGGTAATTGAATATCTGTGTTTTTTGTATCTTTTTTTTGCAAGTGTTTTGACGTTGTAGTGGTAGGAAATTTTATTTTTTTTTTTTTGCTCTGCTGCTGCTGCCATTGCATTTTGATTACATTTCCTTTGTCGTAGGTCAATATACAAGCATTTTATAATTCTTTCTGTTTTCATAAAGAAATTTTATGGTTATTGAAAAAAAGCACAAAGTTTGGTGGATACAAGTCTCGACAAAAAAAATCAATTATTTTAAAATTTTAATTTCGAAATTTTCTTATTTTGGTTAAATTTTTTGTTAATTTTTTTTTAAATTTTTAAATTTTCATTTCAATATTTTAATGTTTTTTTACATTTTTTATTCAAAAAATTCACTGTTTTTAAATTTTTTAATAACTTTTTTAATTTTTTTTTTTTTAAATTTCAAAATTTTTTACTGCCTCTTTTAAACGTTCATTTCATTTCAAAGTCGCGCTCTATACTGACTGTATTTAGTAGCAACAAAAATAAAAGGGTAGAGAAAACTGTATTTATTTATTATTTTATTTTCCTTTTTCTGTGCATTTTTTCTTTATTTTTTTTTTTTTTTTTTATTTTATAATTTTTTTTTTTTGCAATTTCGCCTCCAGAGTTGGTTTTGCAAAGTTAACTGGTTGGTTGGCTGACTGGCTGGTTTAGTTTCTTTCTTTTTTTTATTTTTTTGATTCATCATTTATTCGTATGTCTATTTCCAACTATTTCTGTAGTGCGACCGACGACAACGAGTCAACCATCAGAGTCAATTACTCACACTTTGCTTCCAGAATTGCAATAACAACAACATAAACAACAACGACAACAACAATAATTGCAACAACTACTTGGAAACTACAAACGAGTACATTCAAAATAATGATGAGTGCAATCTAGCAAATACACTCAGAGTTAATAACAACAACTAAAAGAAAAAAAAAACAAAAACAACAAGTTCAGACAGCGAATACCTACGGCAAACTTTCATAGTTTTCCAAAAGTTGTGTGCCATGGCGATGACTCGGCGGGAGAAACAATTAATTAGTGAGCGACTAATTGTCTCTCCAATTTTGTACTCAATCGTGGATCTTAATATAGAAAAATTTCTTAGTTCATTGTGGCTCGTTATTTAGTCCAAATTCATACTTCGTGTCTCATATTTTCCGAATTCTTATTTAAACGAGCCTACAATTTCTCATTCCATCGTGGTTCTTTATATAGTTCAATTACTTACTCTATTCGGCTTTTTATAAAGCCCAATTTCTTACTCAATCGAGGCTCTTTAATTAGTCCAATTTCTTTCAAAATCGTAGATCTTTAATAGTCCAATTTCTTACTCTTTATATAGTACAACTTCTTACTGAATCGTGGCTCTTTATATGGTCCAATTTCTTACTCAATTGTAGCTCTTTATATAGTCCAATTTCTTGATCAATCGTGACTCTTTATACAGTCCAATTCCTTGCTCAATCGTGGCTCTTTAAATAGTTCAATTACTTACTTAATCTTGACTTAATTGTGGCCATTTATATAGTCCGGATATGTACTCAATCGTGACTCCTTGTACTGTCCAATTTCTTACTTACTCGTGGCTCTTTATATATTCTTATATCTTACCCAATCGTGGCTTTTTATACAGTCCAATTGCCTACTCAATATTTGTTCTTTATATAGTTAAATTTCTTACTCAATCGTGGCACTTTATATAGTCCAATTTCTTACCCAATCGTGGCTCTTTATATAGTCCAATTTCTTACTCTATCGTGACTCTTTATATAGTCCAATTTCTTCCTCAATTGTGGCTCTTTATATAGTCAAATTTCTTACTCAATCGTGATGGCTTTTTATATAGTCCAATTTCTTACTCAATCGTGGCACTTTATATAGTCCAATTTCTTACCCAATCGTGGCTCTTTATATAGTCCAATTTCTTACTCTATCGTGACTCTTTATATAGTCCAATTTCTTCCTCAATTGTGGCTCCTTATATAGTCAAATTTCTTACTCAATCGTGGTTTTTTTATAGTATAATTTCTTACTCAATCGTGGATTTTTTATAGTCCAATTTCTTACCTAATCGTGGCCCTACATATAGTCCAATTTCTTGTTTAATAGTGACTCATTACAAAGTCCAATTTCTTACTCAATAGTGACTCTTTACAAAGTCCAATTTCTTACTCAATAGTGACTCATTATGTAGTCCAATTTCTTACTCAATCGTAGATTTTTATATAGTCCACTTTCTGAACTAATCGTGGCTCTTTATATAGTTTTACTCAATCGTGACTCTTTATATAGTCCATTTCCTACTAAATCGTGGCTTTACATATAGTCCAATTTCTGACTGAATCTTGGCTCTTTATATAGTCCAATATCCTACTCAATCGTGGCTCTTTATATAGTCTTATTTAATACTCAATCGTGGCTCTTTATGTAGTCCAATTTCCTACTCAATCGTGGCTCTTTATATAGTCTTATTTAATACTCAATCGTGGCTCTTTATATAGTCCAATTTCCTACTCAATCGTGGTTCTTTATATAGTCCAATTTCCTACTCAATCGTGGTTCTTTATATAGTCCAATTTGTGGCTCTTTATATAATTCAATTTCCTACTCAATCGTGGCTCTTTATATAGTCCAATTTCCTACTCAATCGTGGTTCTTTATATAGTCCAATTTGTGGCTCTTTATATAATTCAATTTCCTACTCAATCGTGGCTCTTTATATAGTCCAATATCCTACTCAATCGTGGTTCTTTATATAGTCCAATTTCCTACTCAATCGTGGTTCTTTATATAGTCCAATTTGTGGCTCTTTATATAATTCAATTTCCTACTCAATCGTGGCTCTTTATATAGTCCAATTTGTGGCTCTTTATATAGTCCAATTTCCTACTCAATCGTGGCTCTTTATATAGTCCAATTTGTGGCTCTTTATATAGTCCAATTTCCTACTCAATCGTGGCTCTTTATATAGTCCAATTTGTGGCTCTTTATATAGTCCAATTTGTGGCTCTTTATATAGTCCAATTTGTGGCTCTTTATATAGTATAATTTCCTACTCAATCGTGGCTCTTTATATAGTCCAATTTGTGGCTCTTTATATAGTCCAATTTGTGGCTCTTTATATAGTCCAATTTGTGGCTCTTTATATAGTCCAATTTGTGGCTCTTTATATAGTCCAATTTGTGGCTCTTTATTTCGAAGTCGAATTTCTTTTTCAATCACATTATCTTTACAAATTCCATTTATTTTTTCTTTGAAAAAAAAACGCACCTAAAATAACACCATTAGCTTTTCCTTGGGTTCCTGAGTAAATGAGTAAATATTTTATTCTCATGCCACATTAAAATCAAACAACCAAAAATTCTTGACTCCTCATCATGGGAGAAGACCCTCACATTACCACGATTTGGTGGTTGAGGTTATGACTCCTCAAAATAGTTTATATTCCCATTTTATTTCCTACTTTATTTTTTTTTTTTTTCATTTTTCTTTAATTTCAAATATTGTATATGTATGTTTTTTTTATCACAGACATAGTTATTATGATATAATATTTGTAAATGCAAGAACATTTGAGTGTATCTCTCTATATATTTGGTTACATATGAATGTTTTAGTGGTATTTTAGGGTTATTAAAGTGGAGGCCATAAGCCCAATGTCTCCACATTAAATTTACCACCTCTACGCTAAGGGTTTTTGTATTTGTGTGAAATTGTGTGTGTGTGTATGTATTCCAGTCCATACCAACTTTGGTCATTCCATTTTGTGGTAGTGTATTCATAGGAAAAGGCTTTGCACCTATTGTTGGTTTGTGTTTTGTTGTGCTAAAGCCGCTTAAAGCCTCAAACTCCTCTTTATGTTTTGGGAAAACGAAATTTGTTGGTATACAGAAATTGTAAGAGAGATGCACTTGTATAGATGTTGACTATGATGAAATAGTAGTGGTGAAACCTACAGGGGAGTCCAGGATATTATTTTTCATATTTAGTTTTTTAAAGAACAAGATAAAAAAAATGCAATTTGTTTATGAAGATTTAAAAAGTTATTTAATGGAAATGAAAGGTTAAATGTGGGTAATAAATATATTAGAATAAAAGTTTGAATTTTTCTTAGGCTGAAATAACTTTTTTACATTATAAAGTTCAATAATAATAAAAATGTATACTAATAGCTCTATATATAGTCCAATTTCATCCTCAATCGTGGCTACATATACTAGTTTTATTCTTAATCGTGGATCTGGATATATAGTCCAATTTTATATACAGTCCAATTTCATCCTCAATCGTGGCTCTATATACAGTCCAAATTCTATATATAGCCATTTCATCCTCAATCGTGGCTCTTTATACAGTCCAATTTCTATATATACCAGTTTCATCCTCAATCGTGGCTCTATATACAGTCCAAATTCTATATATAGCCATTTCATCCTCAATCGTGGCTCTTTATACAGTCCAATTTCTATATATACCAGTTTCATCCTCAATCGTGGCTCTATATACAGTCCAATTTCTATATAAACCAGTTTCATCCTCAATCGTAGCTCTTTATATAGTCCAATTTCTTTATATACCAGTTTCATCCTCAATCGTAGCTCTTTATGTAGTCCAATTACTTTATATACCAGTTTCATCCTCAATCGTGGCTCTATATGTAGTCCAATTTCTATATATACCAGTTTTATCTTCAATCGTGGCTCTATATACAGTCCAATTTCTATATATACCAGTTTCATCCTCAATCGTAGCTCTTTATGTAGTCCAATTACTTTATATACCAGTTTCATCCTCAATCGTGGCTCTATATGTAGTCCAATTTCTATATATACCAGTTTTATCTTCAATCGTGGCTCTATATACAGTCCAATTTCTATATATACCAGTTTCATCCTCAATCGTAGCTCTGTATGTAGTCCAATTAATTTATATACCAGTTTCATCCTCAATCGTGGCTCTATATGTAGTCCAATTTCTATATATACCAGTTCTATCTTCAATCGTGGCTCTATATACAGTCCAATTTCTATATATACCAGTTTCATCCTCAATCGTAGCTCTTTATATAGTCCAATTACTTTATATACCAGTTTCATCCTCAATAGTGGCTCTATATACAGTCAAATTTCTATATATACCAGTTTGATCCTCAATCGTGGCTCTTCATACAGTCCAATTTCTATATATACCAGTTTCATCCTTAATCGTAGCTCTTTATATAGTCCAATTTCTTTATATACCAGTTTCATCCTCAATCGTGGCTCTATATAAAGAGTGTTCTAAAAAAAATATGCATTTACTATTTTAGACAAAATTTATCCATAGTGCAAGAAATAATTTATTTTTTGATCAAGTTAGTTTCTATAGATATGTCAGATACTATTATTTTAGAAATTATTAATTTTCAATAGTTATTTCAATCAAAATGGACTGCGAAAAAAAAGTTCGTGAAAATATAATTAAAACTTTTCAAAAAAATCCGTCATGGACTTTTAAAAAAATAGCTAAAAATTTGAAATTGACCCTCGAACGGTTTCTAATGCCATCAGACGGTATAAGGAAAACCTGAGCATTGAAAGAAACCCTGGATCAGGGAGGAAAAAAGGTCCTACAGATATTGGTAAGGCAAAAGAAGCCGAGCGACTCTTTCGAAGAGCGCCTAACACTTCTTTAAGAAAAGCAGCTCGTACGGTGAAATGTTCTACGAATTTTGCACATAGAGTCAAAGCTTATGCTGGACTGAAGACATACAAAGTCCAAAAGGTTCCAGATCGCAATGCTATAAAGAACTTAGAAGCAAAAAAACGAGCGAAAAAATTGAAGTCTGATTTTATAAAAAAATACACCTGTTGTGTGATGGATGATGAAACATACGTACTGGCAGACTTTTCTCAACTTCCTGGTCAAGATTTTTATGTTGCTGATAAACGGGGCAATGTTCGGCAAGAGTTTCGCACAAAAAAACAAACAAAATTCCCTAAGAAGTTTCTCGTGTGGCAAGCTATTTGCAGTTGTGGCAAAAGAAGTAAAGTATTTGTGGCATCTGGCACAATAAACACAGAAATTTATATAAAGGAGTGCCTACAAAAACGGTTGTTACCCTTTTTAAGAGAGCACAGAGTGACTACATTTTTTTGGCCCGATTTGGCATCATGCCATTATGGAAAAAAGGCACTTGAGTGGTACTCAAAGAATAATGTCATTTTTGTACCACGAGAGGCAAATCCACCTAACTGTCCAGAACTTCGGCCTGTGGAAAGGTATTGGGCTCTGGTAAAAAAGGAATTGAAGAACACAGGAAAGATTTCCAAGAACATGTCCGATTTTAAGCGCAGGTGGAACACATGCTCCAAAAAGGTATCAGAAGCAACTGTAAAATCTTTAATGGGAGGGTTTCCGAAAAAAGTCGATAATTTTGCAAAACCCGAGTACAAAGTAAACATTTTAATGCTAAATGATTTTGTATAATATGTCATTATATTTGCGTATTTTGTAGAGTTTTTATATTAAAAGGTTTGATTTTTATTTAAGAAAATTCAACTACAAATTTTATTTAGAGCACTTTTTATAATCCAGTTTCACCCTCAATCGTGGCTCTTTATATAATCCAATTTCATCCTCAATCGTGGCTCTTAATATAATCCAATTTCATCCTTAATCGTGGCTCTATATATAATCCAATTTCATCCTCAATCGTGGCTCTTTATATAATCCAATTTCATCCTCAATCGTGGCTCTATATATAATCCAATTTCATCCTCAATCGTGGCTCTTAATATAATCCAATTTCAACCTCAATCTTGGCTCTATATATAATAGAATTTGATCATTAATCGTGTCTCTATATGTAATCCAATTTCATCCTCAATCGTGGCTCTATATATAATCCAATTTCATCCTCAATCGTGGCTCTGTATATAATTCAATTTCATCCTCAATCGTGGCTCTGTATATAATCCAATTTCATCCTCAATCGGGGCCTATATAAAATCCAATTTCATCCTCAATCGTGGCCCTATATATAATCTAATTTCATCCTCAATCGGAGCTCTATATATAGTCCAATTTCATCAATCGTTTCAAAATTTGTACAACACTATAGTAGTATGGACTCACTTTGCGCATATGAAAAACGAGTACTTGTGGTATGCTCCCAAAGAAGAAGAAGAATAGTACATTTGTTTGTAGTAGTGAACGAGCCAAAACCAATTTTTTCCATTTCTTAAATAAGTTTATCAGAGTAAACGACGAGTACAAAACTCACTTGGTATATTTTATAGTTTCATATGAGAGCTGGTGGAGCTTGTTATTGTAAAACGAATGCAAGTACTTTTATAGGGAGCGAACAATAAAAAAAAAATATAAAATTTCCTTTTCCTCCCCTGACTTCCTACAATGTCATTCCATTGGCATTTTAAATGACGAAATGAGTGCAAGTACGTCTGCGAGTACTCGGTATTACAATTCGTATATGTTACATTCAGACTTACATGTGCAACTGTTTGATATGAATAAACAACTCAACAGACTTGGGCAAACAGTGGTGGGATTTATTATAGGGAATAGAATGTTTATCGATATTTCAATTATTTACTCTGTTTTAAGTCTTTATACTTTTAATATAGTGCAATTTCTTACTCAAAATTTATATAGTCCAATTTTATCATCAACCGTGGCTCTTTATATAGTTCAATTTTATCCTCAATCGTGGATCTTTATATAGTCCAATTTTATTATCAATCGTGGATTTTTATATAATCAATCGTGACTCTTTATATAGTCCAATTTTATCCTCAATCGTGGCTCTTTATATAGTCCAATTGTAACCTCAATCGTGGCTCTCTATATAGTCCAATTATATCCTCAATCGTGTCTTTTTATATAGTAAAATTTTATCCTCAATCGTGGCTCTCTATATAGTCCAATTATATCCTCAATCGTGTCTCTTTATATAGTAAAATTTTATCCTCAATCGTGGCTCTTTATATATTCCAATTTTAGTCTCAATCGTGGCCCTTTATATAGTCCAGTTTTATCCTCAATCGTAGCTCTTGATATAGTCTAATTTTATCGTCAATCGTGGCTCCGTATATAGTCTAATTTATTCTCAATCGTAGCTCTTCATATAGTCTAATTTTTTATCTTCAATCGTGAATCTTTATATAGTATAATTTTATCCTCAATCGTGGCTCTTTATATAGTCCAATTTTATCCACAATCGTGGATCTATATATATTCTAATTTTATCCTTAACCGTGGCTCTTTAAAAATACAAATTTTAACCTCAATCGGTAGTCGAAATGTATCCTTAATTGTGCCTGAATATATAGTATAATTTAATCCTGAATCATTTATATATATGTAGTTCATTTTCATATTCAGTCGTTTTTATTCAAATAGTCAATATTTTTGTTGAATAGTTAAATATTAATCATACGCAGAGTTCTATAAGTAAATTTCTCACAATCTCCGAACTCGAAGTTTTTTAATTTTACAAATATTTGAATGCCTCTGTACTTTTTATGCTTTCCCAATACTGTTTCCATAAACATCCAACCGAACATTGACTGAAGAACCGAACGAGTAAGTGAATGTGTCCATGATATTCTCCTACTTATTATTGCACTTTTTGTTGTTGTTTTTTTGTTGTTGTTCTTATAATTCTTATTTTTGTTGTTATTATTATACGATACAGACTGACGTCGACTATAGCGATCCGTCTTACACATTGAAATTATATATGGAAATAAATATTAAGTAAAAATGTTGTTGCTTTTGTTGGCCGGTCTTTCAGTCGGTCGGTCGGTACGTTTAAGTAACAATCATATGGCAAAAAAAATTGTATACAATTCAGAAAAAATATCCAAATGAACATTGAGTTACACTTCGTTAAAAGTCGTTGTAGTCGTCATAGTATTTTCTTTTTTTTTCTTTATAATGTGTTTTCTTGCTTTTTTTTTATTTTGTAATAAGAACAACTTTTATTTTACAATTATCTTTTGTACTTCTTCTTTTACTTCTGGGTCTTTGTATTCATTTCTCTCTTTGGTATTTTTGTAAAATTATTTTATTTCGTCTTCCAGTTTTGCATTTGCCAGTTTCCCGTCGGTAATAGCAAAATTTAAGGAAATTGTAGTGGATAAAATGAAGAAGTCTTACAGTAAATCGATTTTTAGAAGTGAATAATGAATATTGACATATGACTCAATATTGGCTCTACGTATAGTTCAATTGCATCCTCAGCCGTGGCTCTGAATCGTGGCTCTATATATAATCCAATTTTATCCTCAATCGTAGTTTTATATATAGTCAAATTTAATTCCCAATTGTGGCTACATATATAGTTCAAATTCATCCTCAGTTGTGGCTCTATATATTATCCAATTTCATGCTCAATCGTAGCTCTGTTCATAGTTAAATCATGGCTCCATATATAGTCCAATTTCATGCTTAATCGTGGCTCTATATATAGTCCAATTTCATCCTCAATCGTGACTATACAAACAGTCCAATTTAATGCTTAATCGTGTCTTTATTCACAGTCCAATATTATTCTCAACTGTATCTCTATATATAGTCCAGTTCCTTAATCAATCGTAGCTCTTTACATAGTCCAATTTCTTTATCAATCTTAGCTCTTTATATAGTCCAATTCTACCCTCAATCGTGGTTCTATACATAGTCCGATTCCTAACTCAATCGTAGCTCTTTATGTTGTCAAATATTCTCAATCGTGGCTCTATACATAGTCCGATTCCTAACTCAATCGTAGCTCTTTATGTTGTCAAATATTCTCAATCGTGGCTCTATATATGGTCCAATTTCATTCTCAATCGTTGCCCTATAACAGTCTAATATTATTCCCTATCGTGGCTTTAAATATAGTCCTGTTTCACACCCAATTGTGGCTCTTTATATAGTCCAATTCCTTACTCAATCGTAGTTCTTTATATAGTCCAATTTGTTTCTCAATCGTGGATCTTTATATAGTCCAATTACTTACTCAATCGTTGCTCTACATAGTCCAATTCCTTACTCAATCGTAGCTCTTTATATAGTCCAATTTCATTTTCAATTGTGGCTCCACATATAGTCCAATTCCTTTTGCAATCGTAGCTGTTTATATAGTCCAATTCCTTACTCAATCTAGCTCTTTATATACTCCAATTTCATCCTCAATCGTGGATCTATATATAGTCCAATTAATTACTCACTCGTAGCTCTTTATATAGTCCAATTTCATCCTCAAACGTGGCTCTATATATAGTCCAATTACTTCCTCAATCGTGGCTCTATATAGTCCAATTCCTTACTCAATCGCAGATCATTATATAGTTCAGTTTCATCCTCAATAGTGGCTCTATATACAGTCCAGCTCCTTATGCAATCGTAGCTCTTTATAAAGTCCAATTTCGTCCTCAATCGCGGTGCTACATATATTCCAATTTTATCCTGAATCGTGGTGCTATATATAATCCAATTCCTTACTCAATCTTAGCTCTTTATATAGTACAATTTCATCCCCGATCATTGCTCTATATATAGTCCAATTCCTTACTCAATCGTTGCTTTTGATATAGTTCAATTTCATCCTTAACCGTGGCTCTATATTTAGTCGGATTCCTTACTTAATCGTAGCTCTTTATATAGTAGAATTTCATCCCCAATCGTGGCTCTATATATATAGTCCAATTCCTTACTCAATCGTTGCTCTTTATATTGTCCAATCATTGCCCTATAGAAGTCCAATATTATCCTCAATCGTGGCTCTATATGTAGTCCAGTTTCATTCCCAATCGTGGCTCTATATATAGTCCAATTCCTTACTCAATCGTTTCTCTTTATATTGTCCAATCATTGCCCTATAGAAGTCCAATATTATCCTCAATCGTGGCTCTATATATAGTCCAGTTTCATTCCCAATCGTGGCTCTATTATAGTCCAATTCCTTACTTAATTGTAGCTCTTTATACAATTCAATTTCACCCTCAGTCGTGGATCTATATAAAGTACTTACTCAATCAATTTCATCCTTAATTGTAGCCCTATATATAGTCCAATTCCTTACTCAATCGTAGCCTTTATATAGTCCAATTTCATCCCCAATCGTAGCTCTTTATATAGTCCAATTTCATCCCCAATCGTGGCTCTATATATAGTCCAATTCCTTACTCAATCGTAGCTCTTTATATAGTCCAATTTCAACCACAATCGTGGTTCTATATATAGTCCAATTTATTACACAATCGTAGCTCTTTATAGTACAATTTCATTCTCAATCGTAGCTCTATATAAAGTCAAATTCCTAACCCAATTGTAGCGCTTTATATAGTCCAATTTCATAATCAATCGTGTCTTGAGATTAAGTCTAATTTCATCCTCAATCATTTCTCTATATAAAATCAAATTTTTATGCAAATCGTGGTTTTATAAATAGTCTAATTTCATTCTAATTCGTGACACTATATATAGTGCAGTTTTGTCCTCAATCATGACTCTATATAGACAAATTTCAACCTCTATCGACCCAATTCTTACCCAAACGTTGTTCTTTGTACAACCAGTCCACTTTCTTGCTCAATTATGGCTCTTTATGTAGTACAATTTTGCGGCTTCGTATATAGTACAATTTTATCTTGAATCGTTACTCTATGCTGACTTATCTAAAAGGCCTATATTCCTGGTAAGGTCAAAGGTCGAGCATATTTTAAAATTCCATGCGCTTCGATCTTGTGCACATATTCTCCAATTTCGTTGGCCAAGTTTTAAAAGTTTTTCTTCTACTTGGTCTTTTTATCAAAGTTTCGGACGTTCTCTACTAGTACCCTCGGAATCATTTTCGAGCGAAGTATTTTTTTTTCTTGCTGCGATATTTTCATCCATTCGCATAACATATCCTAGCCAAAGCATCCTCTGCTATTTAAGCTTTTCACTACGACGATGTCGACTTATCCAGTCGATATTCATTGTTAACGCAGACTGGTCCAAAGATTTTTCTTAGAATCTTCCTCACAAAAACTCCTAGGATAGCTTTATCTGCCTGTTTAAGTACCCAGGACTCAGCACCATATAATAACATCGTGTTTTTTAGAGCCCAATTTTAGTTCTTACAAGAGTGCTTTGTTTCTTAGCTGCCGTCTAGAAGACTTAATCTTCAAAGCAATGACTACTGCAGAAGTTGTCACAATGCAGAGGAGGAAGAAACAATATCCCACTTCCTCTGTCACTGCCCAGCACTTGCTGAACTTAGAACCCTCCATCTAGGATTCCCATTTCTGCACGATCTGTCAGAGATCTCGAACATCAATATTCGTAAAATAGGCTCTTTTATCGGTGCATCTGGCTGGCTCTAACTGACCCTCTTACACTCGGTAGTTTTAAGAATTTAATTTTCTCTATCCTTGCAGGAATTACAAAGGGACCTCTTTATGGACCCAAGTGAGGTGGACCTTATAGTCTGCATCCTGCCTAACCTAACCTAACCTAGCTGCCGTCTTAGGCCAAAAGAGAATCTGTTGCTATGTACGGTTCTTCGTTTGATTTCGAAACTTCATTCGAGCATTGTCGTCGTTAGAACTGCCTATGCTGTAATGTCATCTGGTTCTAGAAACTTGTTTATGTACTTCATAGACAGATTATGAAGTACAAACTTTTTTTTGTCTATAAAGGAGTAGTCCAATTTGTTGTTCTATATGTATGGCGGGGTGCCTTTTCTTATAACAAGTAATGAGCTACTCAACTTAAAAGTAGCTTTTACTAGATGTACTAGTATAAAACCTGTATTTTAAGGTCTATCGCCATTCTAAATAGATTGGACACAATTAATAATAAAAAATAAAATGAAACCAACCACTTGATATTGAATTGAGTTGATGATATTCTTTAGGTTCTCGTCCGTTCTATTCTTTTTATTGGAATTTATTTCAAGACTTTCTTTATTCATTTTGCCAAGATGATGCTGTTTTGTATTCATGCACAGGAATTAATAAATTCTGTGTAAGTAATTTTTTCTTTTTTTTATTTTAAAATGCATGAGAAGAAAAGTTGTTGGCAAAATTCACATTTTACAAGTATTTGTTGATGTGCTTATTTCTTTCTTTTTTTTTTTTTTGCTTCCATTTCAAGTCATACCTAAAGATACAATAGAAACGATGTTCAATCTTTAGAATAAAAATCTTAAGGTATTTCAGAAGAACATACAAATGAACAAACAAACAAACACATAAAAAAAAGTAGACGAAGACTAAGAAGATATAGACATAAAATTTACAGAAGATGATGAAGAAAAAGCTAAAGAAATGAAGAAAGAAACAAGCTAGATAAAAACCTCGTAATTGAGGATTATAGACAACAAAGAATAGAAAAACATACAATGATTTATTTGTACGATGGACGGACGGATGGATGGATGGATGGATGGGATGTACGGATCTACTATTTATGTGTGAATGGCTGGATATGTTTGTATAGATGCATTACGAATAAACAAACTTTAAAAGCAGCAGCAGCAACATCAGCAACAACAACAACAACAAAACAACACACAGAGATAGCAACAGCAGCTATGAAAATAATAAAACTAATGTTGTTTTAAGTAGCTACAACAACTATTCTCTAGCTTTTACTCTAGCAACAACAACAACAACAACAATCACAAAAAACGCAGAAAAAAACTAGTAAGTAGCAAAGAAACAAACAAAAATTTAAACAAGAAAAAAAATATCTAAGAAATTCTTCAAGAGAAAGATTAAGCGAACAACAACAACAACAAAAACAAGAACTGCAAATATAAAATTTACAAAATGGTGGAATGTATCTCTAAACTATTCAATTAAAATAGATAAAGAAGCGCAAAAAAAAGTACAAACTGCAGAAAAAGTACAGAAAAGCTTTAAATGCATTTAATGGAAAAATTATTTTACATAAAAAAAGAATCTTCAATCTTTTAAGCATCTTTACAAAAATAAAGTTTGCAAAATTAACTCTTATTAAGAAGGGACAGAAGAAAACTTTAAAAAGTCTTGAATAATACGATCAATGATGGCCAAACTAGAGTTTACTATATAAAGAATCAGATGGGGAGACCCGGCTTTGGCTGTGTTACAGCCAATTTTTTTTTTTTTGAGAACCTCTGATATCTTCATTTTCATTTTTATACCCTTCACCACCATAGGTGGAAAGGGTATTATAAGTTTGTGCTGATGTTTGTAACGCATAGAAATATTTGTCTTAGACCCACCTTTTAGTATACCAATAGACTTAGAATCACTTTCTGAGTCGATTTAGCGATGTCCGTCCGTCCGTCCGTCCGTCCGTCCGTCCGTCCGTCTGGCTGGCTGGACGGCTGGCTGGACCCCCATGTAAACCTTGTAATCAAACTACAGGTCGCAATTCTCAAGCTAATTTGATGAAATTTGGCACAGATCATTTTTTGATAATGAGACCATGGCTATTGAAATTCATCAAAATCAGTCCATTATTTATGGTACCTCCCATAGGTCCCACTTCCCGGAATTGATATATTGACCACAAATATCAATATTTTTCATGAAATTTAAAACAGATACTGCCTATGTAAACTTAAATCACCGTACCAAATTTCGTTGAAATCGGTCCACATTTGACCATAGCTCCCATGCAAACTCTTCTTCAAATACGCACTAAATGAGACAAAAAATCACTAAAACGCTCGTAAATCTAAAGATAATGAAAATTTTGAGTTTATTTTTTGCATACATAATTTTTGTAACAACTGTAATCAATTTGCCAAATTTCGAGATAATCGGTGCACATTTGACCCTAGCTCTCATATAAGTCCAAATGACGGAAACAGGTTGAATATATAAGTTTTGAGAAAATGTTTGTATGATGGCAAAATTTAGCAAATATTTGTCTTTATACAGGAAAAATAACACCTTTGACCTTAGTGGTGAAGGGTATCGTATGGTCGGCTTGACCGACTATAGCGCTTTCTTACTTGTTAGTATTTAAGACAATGTTACGACCGCTTCTATCCTGCTCAACTTTATCCAAAATTATCTAATAGTTTTAGGACGGAATGAAAAACCCTGGACCGATCCTGTTTTCTAATTTTATAAAGATATGTTATAATCAGATTTTTCTTTAGGGGCTAATACTCCCCCTGCTCCTATTCCGCTTCTGTTATCCTTGACTCCCAGTGGAGCATATGACCTCCGGACCAATCTATTCAATTTCTTAATAATTGATTAATGCAAAGAGTTTTAAGACTAATAATAGTTCCGCCGTGGTATAGCAGGTTAGTCATCCGCCTAGCATACCAGAGGTCCCAAGTTCAGTCCCACTTGAAAAAAATAACGAATTTTCAAAAAAGCGGCGGTTCACGTCATAGCTCAGCTAGCCACTGGTTATTGAGTGTTAGGCTATGAAAAACTTCTCTAACTAATGCATTTGCCGTTCGGAGTCGGCGTTAAAAAGTTAGTCCCTTGCAATGAGTCTAAAAATTGTCTGATAGAAGTACCCCTTGTTCCAATGGGAATGTATTTGGGGAATTATATATAATAGTTCTACATACGAGACTAAGTATTTCATTTGAAGGAGGGACAAAGTTATCATTCACCGATCCTACCACATTTGTTGTAGAAGTTCAATGAATATACTTTACTTACTTACTTATATGGCCAAGCATATTTTAGAAAGCCGAGCTTTTTGATCTTGTTCGCATATTATCTTATTTTGTAGGCCAAGCTTTGAAAGAGCTTTCTCTACTTGGTCTTTAAATCGAAGTTTCAGACTTACTCTTTTAACATTAACATTGTTGTTTCAGGAGTGGGTTACTAACCCGACGTCCTAACCCATATCTTTATCATTCTTATGGGAGAACTCGCATTTTAATCTTCATTTTGACTCCGACACCGAACGGCAAATGCATTAATTAGAGAAGTTTTACATAGCCTAATACTCAATAACAATAAGTTGATTTATGAGGTGAACCTTTTTTTTAATTTATTTTTTTAAGTGGGTCTGGCCGGAGATCGAAATTGGGACCTCTGGTATGCTAGGCGGATCACTAACCTGCTATACCACGGCGATTCACCCGATATACCTCTAAATTGTATAAAGATTCGTTATAATCAGTTCTTTTCTGTAGGGGATGGTACTCCCCTTGCTCCTATCCAACTTATTTTTGGCCAACCTCTTTTTATTAACAATTGACTAATATACAATATACAAAGTTTGAAGACTTTAAATTACTCGCGGACTAGTATTTCGTATGTAGTTCTCATGCCCCGATCTTAACACTACTATCGTCAAACAAGATATCGATTGCAGAAGGTTTGAAGGCAAGAATATGAAGAAACTTGAAAATAAGAATTATATTTCTATGGGGAAAAAACTTTCCCTGCTCCGATTCTTTCAATTTGTGTCTAGGGTGCTTCTAAAACATTTTCTTGTATTAAGTTTGTGATGTAAGGGATGTTGATTGGTCTTAACATGATAAGCCTAAACTTATCTTGGTTCATTCTTCATCTCAACTGTGGACACTGAACTCCTCGTGGTAACACCTGGATAAATACCTTAACAGAGGAGGTGCTTTGATCCAGTTGATGAATATTCTTAATGCATATAACTGTGATTTGACTGCAGTCCAGGAGTTAAGATGGAACGTCCACAGCGTCGCCAAGACTCCAAAAGGTGACCTGTATTACAGCAGCCATGAGAGTAGGCAGTGAATTTTGTTGCGGATTCATGATCAACAAAAAAATGCGAAATCTAGTCTCAAGGTTCACCACAGAAAAAACGCAAGGATAGCGACAATACGAGTCAAAGCAAAGTACTTTAACCTGAGCTTGATTTGTGCTGATGATATAAAAGAAGCCTTTTATTATAAACTTGAGGAAGTGTACGAAAACTGCCCCAAATATGACGTCAAAATAATACTGGGTGAAAGTTACTTTGAACCCACTATTCGTAAATTTAGTCTCCGCAACGTAACATCCGACAATGGTTTGAGGTTGATTTCCTTTGCAACGGCTCGCAACATAGTAGTACCAGGTGTCGACACCTTGAAATCCGGATGTTTTCCGATCAAATTACAAAGAATCAGATATTGAAGTTGACGAAAGCCATTCATTAAGTATATTTGATGTACGTATAATTCAAGGAACCAATATGTACTCCGATCATTACCTTGTTGCAGCCAAGGTGAGAACACACCTGAGTATGTCGCGGAATCGCAAAGAAAATTTAACATCATCAAGCTACAATCCCATCAAATTGCCACCAAGTACTCGCAACGAAAAGCTCAATTACTCAGAGAAAATATTTTTAGATACAACGACATTAGCACGCAATTGCAACATATTGCTTCATGAAAAAGGGTTCCAAAAACCTCCTGGTATGACGAGGAGTGCAGCGATGCCACTGCTAAGAAAAATACAGCCTACAGGGCTCTGAAGTCAATAGTAACTAGTCGAACTCAAGAAAGATATCGAGAAAAAAAAAGAGAGAAGAAAAGCCTATTTCGAAGAAAATATAAAGAAATGTAGAGACGTGTGTTTGAGGATATTGAGATGTATAAGAGTCGTCGTGTTGCCAGTTGTATCTTCTCATTTAAGGACGACCAAGGAAAGTCTGCTTTAACAATGGATATCGAGATCGTATGAACCATGAGCAGTATGATCTATACGCTAACATGTACGTAGTAAAAGGCATTAAACAACAGCGCCTGTTTTGGCTAGGACATGTTCTGCGAATAGATAAAAATACTTCAGCAAGAAAAGCGTTCGAAAATGATTCCGAGGGAACTTGTAGAAGAGGACGTCCGAAACTTCAATAAAAATATCAAGTAGAAGAAAATCTATTACTGCTTGGCCTAAGAAATCGGAGAATATGCGCTCAAGATCGAAACGCATGGAATTCTAAAATATGTTCGGCCTTCAACCAAAACAGGTTGTAATATAGGCCATTCAAGTAAGAAACTTGCAAAAATGTTCGTAGTGCCCGTCTATATTGTATGCTAACACACAGACGCACTACGGAACATATTGCTTCATCTGTAAAAATTATGTTCTTGATGTTCTGATGGTCTTGATGTTCTGGTCATAAGAACATTTTTTAATCCATCTGATTTCATTAATATTTATACTATACCTATACGTCTCCAGGTCTATTTTGGAATTTGCGAAGATGTTTGTTAGTAACAGAGGTAATCTGTGTTTTAAAGTTCGTGATGGATTTTATGAACTGTGATTTTATGAACTGTGACATTTGCAGAATGAGGACGAGTCAGATTTGATAAAACATTTAATCTGCACTTCATAGCCTGGGCGTACTGAAATGACTTATGCCCCTATTGCCGTTCTCAACTCAGTTTGTCCGTCTGCCAGTCAACCCAACTTTCACACAACTAAATAATTTTTTTTAAATTGCTGAACTAAAAAACGTTGGACTGCGCAATATCAAAAAACAATTTCGTTGAGTGAAATTTGGGTCGACTAAACTGAGTTGAGAACGGCAATAGGGGCATTAATCATATTTCTTTAAAGACCTAGGTGGTGTCGATGTCGAAAGATTAACAAAATCTTTCTAAAGCAAATTAAATGGTACCACATAAACCGAGATTCTATTTACGCATATCTACAAAACGAAACGAAATAGAGCAATGGAAAATGGAGCAAAGAGCGTTAGAAAGTGGATCATGTACGACTACATTATTTGAAAAGAAAGTTATTTAAATTTAAAAGGTGGAATGATAATAAAAAAAGGGTTATTGGGTTTAAAATCAGAACTATACAGTCGCTAAACCGATTTATGTCGGATGATCTATCTTTGACAGTTGGTTTTTTCTTATTTCTCCAAAGACTTCTGGGAAACCAATAATTGTGTGACATTCGTAGTTGAGCGTTGTTTGGCAAACCAATAACGAGTTTGAAAAAGGTCTTCTTATTCCTTATTACTTGTCTTAAAGAATCCGTACAGTCAACAGCCGCTGTTCACTTTGGGCTCATGTGGAAAATTGACATGTGGGATCCATATAAATCTTTTTTATCTTCTTTTATCTTTCTATTCAAAATTAAATTCCATGACGTAAAGTAGTAATATTGGGCGACCTTCACAAAATTCAATTGAGTAAACTATGGCTACGTTTAATTCAGTAAAGCCTTGATACAAACTGGTCCTTGAAAGTGAAGATATGTAGATAAAAACAAGTAAGAAAGTGCTATAGTCGGTCAAGCCCGACCATACAATACCCTTCACCACTAAGGTCAAAGGTGTTATTTTTCCTGTATAAAAACAAATATTTGCTAAGTTTTGCCATCATATAAACATTTTCTCATTTCGGACTTATATGAGAGCTAGGGTCAAATGTGGACCGATTATTTATTTATAATTTGGCAAATTGATTACAGTTGTTACAAAAATTACGTATGCAAAAAATAAACTCCCATTATCTTCAGATTTACGAGCGTTTTAGTGATTTTTGTCTCATTTAGTGCGTTTTTAAAGAAAAGTTTGCTATGGTCAAATTTGGACCGATTTTAATGAAATTTGGTACAGTGATTTAAGTTTACATAAGCAATATTTGATTTAAATTTCATGAAAAAATATTGATATTTGTGGCCATTATATCAATTTCGGGAAGTGGGACCTATGGGAGGTACCATAAATAATGGACCGATTTTGACGAATTTCAATAGCCATGGCCCCATTATCAAAAAAATGATCTGTGCCAAATTTCATAAAATTATCTTTAGAATTGCGACCTGTAGTTTGATTACAAGGTTTACATGGGGATCCAGCCAGCCAGACGAACGGACGGACGGACATCGCTAAATCGACTCAGAAAATGATTCTAAGCCTATTGGTATACTTTAAGGTGGGTCTAAGACAAATATTTCCATGCGTTACATACATCAGCACAAACTTATAATACCCTTTCCACCTATGGTGGTGAAGGGTATAATTAAATTATCTGACTTTATTTTGAAAAGATGTTAAAAAAACTCATTCAGCAAAACGGATCCTAATATCGATCTATGGACCAAAATTATAACTGTAACTTAAAGTGTTTAAAGTGTTATTTTTTTAACTGGTTTAGCCAAATCTTTGGCATTTATAGTGATATTTCCTTATTCAGGCTTAAAAAATTATTATTTATGTTTTTTTTACAAGAAATCTGTAGCAGAAAAATATAAATTTTTTAGCACAGTGTAATGGTTAACAAGTAAAATTACAATTTACAACAAAAATAAAAAAAAACGCCAAACTTATAAGATAAAGGCAATATTCACTTGCCGTCGGCAAAGTACATTCGATTTTCCACTTTACATTCCGCGACATAAACGCACAAAAAAAATAATTTATAAGTAAATTTTCAACTTACCCATAAAACGAGTGACCCAAGCATTTTGCCTTGGCTTAAGTGATGGCATTTTATTAAACATCTTTATGAAGGAATTGTAATTATTTCCTTTTTTGGTGTTTTTTTCTTTCTTTTTTTTTTTTGTTCTTTTACATTTCGCTTTTTTCCATTAAGATAACAAATTTATAAACATTTTTTTACTCATATTTATTTTTTTTTTAAATACAAAAACTTCAATGTCTGCTGATGAAAGATTTATAACGTAGGCAGAAATTAATAATGAATGCAACAAAAAAGAAAAAAGAAACAAAAAGAATCGAAAAAAAATCGCGAGAGAAAAAATGCAGAATTTTTTAAAATTGTACAAAAAATATAAATTAATTTTTTATGCGGATATTAAACAGACACAATGTTTTATTAAGTACTAAAGTACACACACGCACACACAGCTACTCATACAGTTATTCACACACACATACACTGATACTCGTGTTAAAACATTTATGGAAGATTAAACGGCCTCAATAATATTGCAACACAGTGTTACGCAGGCGGTCCACTGATCTTTTTTTATCATAAATATTTATTATTTGTTCTTAACGCTCTATATTTTTCTTATTCAAGTGCATTAATCCATTTTTTTTTCGTGGTTTATAACTTTTTTTTATAAATTTTATTGTTTGAATGACAATTTTTTAAACACAGACACAAGTTTATTTTGCATATTTTTTGCGACAAGAAAAAATGTTTTTTCTTTATTTTCTTTGATTTTTTTGCAATATCTGATGTTTACTGTTTAAGAACGTTAGAGGAAATGACATCTACAATGAAAGTGCATTCCTACCAACAACGACAGACTAACACACACACAAACTCATGCAGAGATAAAGCTCCAATAGCTACAACAACAATAAGCCCAAAACGGCCAAGAACTTCAAGCAAACGACCGACAAGATTTTGTTTGCAACATAAAGGAGTCAATGGGGACAAAAGTACAAAATGAAGAACATAATGGTGAACCAGTTTAGTACCTAGGGAATAAAAGGTCTAATCAATTTCTAAATCTCTAGCTAAATCTCTAACGTCTATGTCTTAGTCTATGTCTTAGTCTATGTCTTAGTCTATGTCTTAGTCTATGTCTTAGTCTATGTCTTAGTCTATGTCTTAGTCTATGTCTTAGTCTATGTCTTAGTCTATGTCTTAGTCTATGTCTTAGTCTATGTCTTAGTCTATGTCTTAGTCTATGTCTTAGTCTATGTCTTAGTCTATGTCTTAGTCTATGTCTTAGTCTATGTCTTAGTCTATGTCTTAGTCTATGTCTTAGTCTATGTCTTAGTCTATGTCTTAGTCTATGTCTTAGTCTATGTCTTAGTCTATGTCTTAGTCTATGTCTTAGTCTATGTCTTAGTCTATGTCTTAGTCTATGTCTTAGTCTATGTCTTAGTCTATGTCTTAGTCTATGTCTTAGTCTATGTCTTAGTCTATGTCTTAGTCTATGTCTTAGTCTATGTCTTAGTCTATGTCTTAGTCTATGTCTTAGTCTATGTCTTAGTCTATGTCTTAGTCTATGTCTTAGTCTATGTCTTAGTCTATGTCTTAGTCTATGTCTTAGTCTATGTCTTAGTCTATGTCTTAGTCTATGTCTTAGTCTATGTCTTAGTCTATGTCTTAGTCTATGTCTTAGTCTATGTCTTAGTCTATGTCTTAGTCTATGTCTTAGTCTATGTCTTAGTCTATGTCTTAGTCTATGTCTTAGTCTATGTCTTAGTCTATGTCTTAGTCTATGTCTTAGTCTATGTCTTAGTCTATGTCTTAGTCTATGTCTTAGTCTATGTCTTAGTCTATGTCTCAGTCTATGTCTTAGTCTATGTCTTAGTCTATGTCTTAGTCTATGTCTTAGTCTATGTCTTAGTCTATGTCTTAGTCTATGTCTTAGTCTATGTCTTAGTCTATGTCTTAGTCTATGTCTTAGTCTATGTCTTAGTCTATGTCTTAGTCTATGTCTTAGTCTATGTCTTAGTCTATGTCTTAGTCTATGTCTTAGTCTATGTCTTAGTCTATGTCTTAGTCTATGTCTTAGTCTATGTCTTAGTTTATGTCTTAGTCTATGTCTTAGACTATCTTGGTCCAATAGTCCTTTTAATTTATCTTAGGGTACCTTAAATTGCCACAAAAAATTCCATATTACCCATAAATATGTGTCTACAACATACAAATACATGTACCATTAAATAGACGGAAAAAATCCGTAAACGGCTCCACAATACGTTCTACTTCATATATACAAACGCAGACACACACACTTAGAAACTGGAGAAACTGGCTAGATGAGGATGCTGCTCACCAAAAGCTACAAACAAATAGAGTCTCTGCCAGCTGAGACTGAATTTGTCTGTGAACTCTTTGGCTGAAAAAAAATAGACTAGGGACTCCATTGGTAAAGGTGGGCGGTGAAATAGGAAAAGCAATAAAAATATCCAACACAAGAGAAAGAGAATAAGTAAAAATTTGGATAGCTAAGGTAGGGCAGCAGGAGGGAGTCTTCGATAATGGAATGCAATTGTAGAAAATGCAAGCAGCCCAACATTTAACATTCAACAGACAAAGAAGACTTTGGCGGATGAAAACAAGAACAACAACCGAAAACTACAAGAGCAGCAGCAGAAATAGCAACAATAAAATAATAATGGCTGATTTTTAACTAGTGGATTCGCATCAATATATGGGAGTGGGTACAAGTAAACTTGTATGTACAAGATGAAAATCCATGACTATTATGATGTGGCTGAAGCTGACGATGGCGATGATGATGATGATAATAATGGAATAGATACACATAAAATCTTCTCAAAAAGTCACACACACATACATACACATGTACCAATGTATGTTTATATGAATTTATTTGGATCCATGAATATTGGGAGATCTATTAGAAAATTTGTGAGGTCATTTAGTAAATATTGTATATCTTATATTAGTCTTAGTCTATGTCATGATTTATGTCTTAGTCTGTGACTTATTCTATGTCTTGGTCTATGTCTTAGTTTATGTCTTAGTCTATGTCTTAATCTATTTCTTAATCTATGTCTGAGTCTATACCTTTGCCTATGTCTAAGTCTATGTATTAGTCTAAGTATTAGTCTAAGTCTTAGTCTACGTATTAGTATTTGCCTTAGTTTAGTCTTAGTCTATATCTTAGTCTATGTCTTAGTCTATGTCTTAGTCTATGTCTTAGTCTATGTCTTAGTCTATGTCTTAGTCTATGTCTTAGTCTATGTCTTAGTCTATGTCTTAGTCTATATCTTAGTCTATGTCTTAGTCTATGTCTTAGTCTATGTTTAGCCTATGTTTTAGTCTATGTCTTAGTCTATGTCTTAGTCTATGTTTAGCCTATGTTTTAGTCTATGTCTTAGTCTATGTTTAGCCTATGTTTTAGTCTATGTCTTAGTCTATGTCTTAGTCTATGTCTTAGTCTATGTCTTAGTCTATGCCTTAGTCTATGCCTTAGTCTATGTCTTAGTCTATGTTTTAGTCTATGTTTTAGTCTATGTCTTAGTCTATGTTTTAGTCTATGTCTTAGTCTATGTCTTAGTCTTTGTCTTAGTCTTTGTCTTAGTCTATGTCTTAGTCTATGTCTTAGTCTATGTCTTAGTCTATGTCTTAGTCTATGTCTTAGTCTATGTCTTAGTCTATGTCTTAGTCTATGTCTTAGTCTATGTCTTAGTCTATGTCTTAGTCTATGTCTTAGTCTATGTCTTAGTCTATGTCTTAGTCTATGTCTTAGTCTATGTCTATGTCTTAGTCTATGTCTTAGTCTATGTCTTAGTCTATGTCTTAGTCTATGTCTTAGTCTATGTCTTAGTCTGTGTCTTAGTCTATGTCTTAGTCTGTGTCTTAGTCTATGTCTTGGTCTATGTCTTAGTCTATGTCTGAGTCTATGTTTTATCCTATGTCTTAGTCTATGTCTTAGTCTATGTCTTAGTCTTTGTCTTAGTCTATGTCTTAGTCTATGTCTTAGTCTATGTCTTAGTCTATGTCTTAGTCTATGTCTTAGTCTATGTCTTAGTCTATGTCTTAGTCTATGTCTTAGTCTATGTCTTAGTCTATGACTTAGTCTATGTCTTAGTCTATGTCTTAGTCTATGTCTTAGTCTATGTCTTAGTCTATGTCTTAGTATATGTCTTAGTCTATGTTTTAGTCTATGTCTTAGTCTATGTCTTAGTCTATGTCTTAGTCTATGTCTTAGTCTTTGTCTTAGTCTATGTCTTAGTCTATGTCTTAGTCTATGTCTTAGTCTATGTCTTAGTCTATGTCTTAGTCTATGTCTTAGTCTATGTCTTAGTCTATGTCTTAGTCTATGTCTTAGTCTATGTCTTAGTCTATGTCTTAGTCTATGTCTTAGTCTATGTCTTAATCTATGTCTTAGTCTATGTCTTAGTCTATGTCTTAGTCTATGTCTTAGTCTATGTCTTAGTCTATGTCTTAGTCTATGTCTTAGTCTATGTCTTAGTCTATGTCTTAGTCTATGTCTTAGTCTATGTCTTAGTCTATGTCTTAGTCTATGTCTTAGTCTACGTCTTAGTCTATGTTTTAGTCTATGTCTTAGTCTATGTCTTAGTCTATGTCTTAGTCTATGTCTTAGTCTATGTCTTAGTCTATGTCTTAGTCTATGTCTTAGTCTATGTCTTAGTCTATGTCTTAGTCTATGTCTTAGAGTATGTCTTAGTCTATGTCTTAGTCTAAGTCTATGTCTTAGTCTATGTCTTTGTCTATGTCTTAGTCTATGTCATAATCTAGGTCTTAGCCTATGTCTTAGTCTATGTCTCAGTCTATGTCTTAATCTATGTCTTAGTCGATTTCTTAGTCTATCAGCCATGTCACAGAACTCAATTCCGTTCGGAAGTGGAATGAATTCCGCACTTTGCTTCTATTGAGAAAGTAAAACGAAAAAATTTTTCGGAATGAAACCACTTTCTATTTTCAAAGTGGAATTGAATTCATATGTTTTTAGTTGTTTATTCAATATTTGAACAATTTCCTCAATCAATCAGTGTTTTTTGTTAAAACAAAGATAGAGTTGAAAATTTCAATTAAAAAAATCTTATTTTGTACTGATTTTGGACATTTAAAATTTTTCGGAATCTATAGAACCTAAAACCATTTCGATCGGAATTCAACTACGGAATGGTTTCAATTCCGAACGGAATTCGTGACATGCCTGTATGTCTTTGATTTTTTATTAGAATCGACCTAATGGGCTTGTTTAAATTTAGATAGAAGTTAATTGTTAGTCTCATATTGATATGAGCGGTTGGAATTTCCCAATTAAGAGGCGGAAAATACAAAATACAATACTGACTTATTGACCCGCCTTCGTTTATGTATTTTATTTCTTAGTTTATGTTTTAGTCTAAGTCTTTTTCTTTAGCTTAGTCCATTTAGACTAAATCTTACTTTTTTCTTCTAATTTCTTCTAATCTTGAAATTTATTTAACTATTTCCGGCTTCTAACAATATGGCATTACCTCTTCTTTGTTTTATGTATATGGCTACCCCTTAACGGGATACCAAAACAGAAAATATTTGCTCTCTGGGTAATGATGGCGGATGAAAGAGTTGATGATGAAGACAATGATAATGATGTTGTTATTATTGTTGTTTGTTTGTATTTGATGCAACATAAGAAATTGATAAGATTAATAATAATGATAACAATAACAATAATGATGAAAACCGACAATGATTTTTTTTAATGAAGAACAACAAATTAATAGTTTTTACTTTAGTTTATAGAATTTTAAGGTTTTTTTTACAATTTTTATATTCACACACACACAAAAACACACTCAGATTTTTTCAGAGGGAGCCTTTGGCAAAAATTATTTAATCAGGCAGAGGAGACTTGACAATGACTTGGCGCATCTAGTACAACAACACATACACACACACACATTCATATGCATACACACGCACATATATTAACACAAACCCGACGTAATCACAACAACAAGTCCAGAACTATATTTGAACACTACAAAATCAACAACAACATTTGAAGATTCTAGAAATAGTAAAAACGAATGACAGAAAAAACTACACAACTATTGTTCGGGCTCTTAACTTCGTTTGAGACTCCAACACCAACAACAACAAATAAATATTGCAATAAATTAAACGAAAATTAAATAATGTTTAAAAAAATTTTACGCGACAAACACGGCGTTAATGATGACAGGCGGCGGCGAAAAGACCTTTTTTGTCTTCAACTTTTAACGAAATGTTTGATGAGTTTTTGGTTTTATCGGTTTAACGTTTTACGAAAAATCAACGTTGTCGTTGTCATCGAACAACGACCTGAATGAAACGTATGCGGTAATTGTAATGAATGCGACGTATATCATCAAGTTTAAACTTTTTTTTTTATAAAAAAAAAATTATAAAAGAAATGCAAAAAAGAACAACAACAACAAACAGAGAACTGCAAAATAAAAACAGCAACAACAAAAATGCAAAAATTAAAAAATAAAAATACACCATTTACTCCTCGTACTTATTATAACAAACAAACATACATTCATGCATAAATCTACAATAATAATAACCACAACAAGAAATTGAGTTCAAAGCTCTCTTGCACATACAACAACAAAACCAGCAACAACAAATATACGACCAACAACCAACACAACAACACGATTATGAAAGTACATTGCAAAGACCTTCCCTCCCTAGTGGTTTTTCATTATTTTTTATTTAAAACCAGCCAGAGATGAGATTCGGGGGACAATTTGCATTTTTTGGTAAATTTGAGGCCTTAGGATATATTACTCCATTTACTTTAAAATAAACAAATTTCCTATAAATTGTAAATTTTCGTAAAATTTCCTATAAATAGTCAATTTTCGAAAAATTTCCTATAAATAGTCAATTTCCGAAAAATTTCCTATGAATAGTCAATTTTAGAAAAAATTCCTATTAATAGTCAATTTTCAAAAAATTTCCTATAAATAGTCAATTTTCGAAAAAATTTCCTATAAATAGTCAATTTTCGAAAAAATGTCCTATAAATAGTCAATTTGCGAAAAATTTCATATAAATAGTCAATTTTCGAAAAATTTCCTATAAATAGTCAATTTCCGAAAAAATTTCCTATAAATAGTCAATTTTCGAAAAATTTCCTACAAAAGTCAATTTTCGAAAAATTTCCTATAAATAATCAATTTTCGAAAAATTTCCTATAAATAGTCAATTTTTAAAAAATTTCCTATAAATAGTTAATTTTCTAAAAATTTCCTTTAAAAAGTAAATTTTTGAAAATTTTCTTTTGAATAGTCCATTTTCGAAAAATTTTCTTTAAATAGTCCATTTTTTAAATATTTCCTATAAATTGTCAATTTTCAAAAAATTTCTAATAAATAGTCAATTTTCGAAAAATTTCCTATAAATAGTCAATTTTCGAAAAAATTTCCTATAAATAGTCAATTTGCGAAAAATTTCATATAAAAGTCTATTTTCGAAAAATTTCCTATAAATAATCAATTTTCGAAAAATTTCCTATAAATAGTCAATTTTTAAAAAAATTCCTATAAATAGTCAATTTTCTAAAAATTTCCTTTAAAAATTAAATTTTTGAAAATTTTCTTTTGAATAGTCCATTTTCGAAAAATTTCCTTTAAATAGTCCATTTTCGAAATATTTCCTATAAATTGTCAACTTTCGAAAAATTTCCTATAAATAGTCAATTTTTGAAAAATTTCCTATAAAAAGTCAATTTTCGAAAAATTTTCTTTAAAAAGTCAATTTTCGAAAGATTTTAAGAAGTCAATTTTCCAAATAGGAAATTTTTCGAAAATTGACTATTTATAGGAAATTTTTCGAAAATTGACTATTTATAGGAAATTTTTCGAAGATTGACTATTTGAAATTTTTCGAAAATTGACTATTTAAAGGAATTTTTCAATATAATATTTTTTCTATAGAAAATTTTTTGATATACAAATTTTTCTATAGAATATATTTTTTTAGAAAATAGAACATTTTTTTTAATAAATATTTTTCTTTAGAAAATTTTTCGATATTAAAATTTTTCTATAGAAAATTTGTCGTTATTAAAATTTTTCTGTAGAAAATTTTTCGTTGTTATTATTTTCCTATTAAAATTTTTTCGATATTTATATCTTTCTATATAAAATTTTTCGATTTCTATTGAAAAGTTTTAGCTATTAAAATGTTTCTATAGAAAATTTTTTCAATTTGAAAATTTTTCTATAGAATATTTTTTGATATACAAATTTTTTACAGAACATTTTTCGATATAAAAATATTTCTATAGAAAATTTTTGATTTAAAAATTTTTCGGTATAAAAATTTTTCTATAGAAAATTTCTCGATATAAAAATTTTTCTATAGAAAATTTTTCGATATAGAATTTTTTTGATGTAATCATTTTTTATAGAAAATTTTTTGATATACAAATTTTTTAATTGAAAATTATATAATTACATATATAAACAAGTTTTTATAGAAAGTTTTTCGATTTAAAAATTTGTTGATATAAAAAATTTTCTATAGAAAAATGTTTATATTAAACAATTTTCTATAGAAAATTTTTATATAGAAAAATTTTCTATGGAAAAATTTTATATCGAAAAATTTTCTATAGAAAAACCTTTAAATCAAAAAATTTTCTATAGAAAAAATTTTATATCGAAAAATTTTCTATAGAAAAGTTTCCTTCAAATTATCAATTTTCGAAAAATTTCCTTTTAATAGTCAATTTTTGAAAATTTCCTTAAAAATAGTAAATTTTCGAAAAATAGTCATTTTTAAATAAAATTTCCTTTAAATAGTCAATTTTCGGAAAATTTCCAAATTCCGAAAAATTTTCTGTTAATAGTAAATTTTCGAAAAATTTCCTATAAATCAAATTTCGAAAAATTTCCCATGAAAAGTCAATTTTCGAAAAATTTCCTATAAATTGTCAATTTTCAAAAAATTTCCTATAAATAGTAAATTTTTGAAAAATTTCCTATAAATAGTCAATTTTCGAAAAATTTTCTTTAAAATATCAATTTTCGAAAAATTTCCTTTAAAAAGTAAATTTTCGAAAAATTTCCTACGAAAAGTCAATTTTCGAAAAAGTTCCTATAAATAGTAAATTTTCGAAAAATTTCCTTTAAATAGTAAATTTCCGAAAAATTTCCTTCAAAAAGTAAATTTTCGAAAAATTTCCTTTAAAAAGTAAATTTTCGAAAAATTTCTCCTAAAAAGTCAATTTATGTAAAATTTCCTTTAAAAAGTCAATTTTCGAAAAATTGGCTTTAAAAAGTCAATTTTTGAAAAATTTCCTATAAATAGCCAAAGTTCGAAATATTTCCTATAAATAGTAAATTTTCGAAAAATTTCCATAAAGAGTCTATTTTCGAAAAATTTTCTTTCAAAAGTCAATTTTCGAAAAATTTTCTTTAAAAAATCAATTTTTGAAAAATTTCCTATAAATAGTCAATTTTCGAAAAATTTCCTTTAAAAAGTCGAATTTCGAAAAATTTCCTTTAAAAAGTCAATTTTTGAAAAATTTCTTTTTAATAGTAAATTTTCCTTAAAAATTAATTTTGGAAAAATTTCCTTTAAAAAATCAATTTTGGAAAAATTTCCTTTAAAAAGTCAATTTTCGAAAAATTTCCTTTAAAAAGTCAATTTTCGAAAAATTTTCTTATAAATAGTCAATTTTCGAAAAATTTCCTATAAATAATCAATTTTCGAAAAGTTTTCGTTAAAAAGTACATTTTCGAAAAATTTCCTTTAAAAAGTCAATTTACGAAAAATTTCCTTTAAAAAGTCAATTGTTGAAAAATTTCCTTTAAAAAGTCAATTTTCGAAAAATTTCCTTTAAAAAGTCAATTTTCGAAAAATTTCCTTTAAAAAGTCAATTTTCGAAAAATTTCCTTTAAAATGTCAATTTTCGAAAAATTTCCTTTAAAAAGTCAATTTTCGAAAAATTTCCTTTAAAATGTCAATTTTCGAAAAATTTCCTTTAAAAAAGAAATTTTCGAAAAATTTCATATAAATAGTCAATTTTGGAAAAAATTCCTATAAAAAGTCAATTTTCGAAAAATTTTCTATAAATAGTCAATTTTCGATAAATTATTTTTAAAGGGTACATTTCAAAAGCTCATCACTAATAGGTACCCTTATTCAATATTTTTATACATATACCAATATCTTTCTCTGCACTTCTTAAATAAATTTTTTGCCTTTGTTTTTTTTTCATTATTGTATACCATTTTGGATTTTTTCTACTCAATGCAGTAAATAACACAAACAAATAATGCACTTTTTCTCTTTAAACATAACTGTAACTCTTTAACTAACAAAATAACTCTCTTTTGCATAATCTCCATTTGCAAAAATGGAGGCTTTATCGTCTTTTCTCTTTGTGATTTATTATGTCTGCAGGTTTCCCCTTTATAAAAATGCAGTTATGCGCATTTCAATGAGTGAATTTTTGTTTGTATTGAGTTTTTTCCCCCTTTCAAATGTTTGTGTGAGATTGCCAACAAATACATTTGCAAAAGTTTGAAATTTTTACAAATACATTAGAAAACTGGGTATATAGAAGTTCTTGTTTTAAAAGGGGATTTTTAAGTTATTCATTATGTATTTGGATATATTTCTGTCTTGTTCCCTATAGCTTTATGTGCAATGGAAGTTGTATATGCATATAGAAATGTGTATATATGAATTGTTTATGTATTTGATATTCGTATACATATGTATTATCGCATACATACATATATACTTATGTATATATGTATGTACATAAGTATATTTTATTAATCCCTTTATTTTTATATACTTTTTTTCAAAAAACTTCTTTTAAGTTTTATATTTTATTTTATATTTTTCATTTTTTTGTCAGTTTTTTACTCAAGTTTGTTAATCGTTTAACTAATTAGGGTATTAGGCTGAGAAAACATTAGTTATATACGTTTTTTTGTTTTTGTTTATTTACCTGTTCAGAGTCCAGGAATAATTTGTATATTCATTTTTCCTGTTTCTATCACACGAAAAAACCTATTAGGTAAGGTCAGGTTTATATGGTTGATTTAATTAATGCTGTTCCTGTCGCTGCTGCTGCTGATGTCTCCTGCCTCCACTGTTCGCTTTCTGTTCGAAATATCTGCGGCAGAGTAGTTTTGTATGTATTTCGATTATGCTTTTTTTTTTGGTATTTTGGAAAAATTTTATGTTAATTCATTATTTAAATATACCTAAAAACAAATAAAGGATCTGGAAAGTAAAAATTTGACATTAATTAATGAAAAATATTTCAATATTTAGAAGGGAAAAAATCATTCATTTGAAGGAAAAATTATGACGAAACTAGAATAAAAGAATGTTCCGAACAAAATTTGCAGTTGTTTTAAGTTAAAGAAAACGTAAACCGTTCTATATAAAAACTCTGAAAAATATGAAAATTTATTAAAATACTAGCTGTACCCTGCACTCCTAGCTGCTCCACCAACTAAAATAAGTTTAAATGAAAGACATTCACAAATATCCAATTAATTTTGAATTATTTTAATGACTTTGTCCGATCGATTCATGATCAATTTGATTTATTCTTAGTGGCGCCATCTGGTGAAAATTAGTCGCACCAACTTAGAAACCATCGTCGGCTCAGGCTTAATAGCTTTTCTTAAGATCATTACATAGTCAAATGCATATGAATAGTTTACGAATCAATTCATTTTAAAACAATTTTCAGTGGCGCCATCTATAGCGAATTAATTACACCAACTCAGAAAGCTCCGTAGACTCATGCGCCACAAATTTACTAAAGATCATAGCATGATAAAATTCACATTTTAATATTTAATTAATTTTGAATAATTTTTAGTGGCGCCTCCTGTCGGACATTGTTCATACCAACTTAGAAACCTTTGTCGGCTCATGCGTAATAACTTTGCTAAAGATCATAGCATTACCAAAGGCACAGTTTATGATTCATATAAATTTAAGCAATTTTCAGTGGCGCCACCTGTTTAGTGGAGATTGCCCACTTATGCTTTAAATCGGACAAGCTCGAAAGACATTCACAAATATCCAATTAATTTTGAATCATTTTAATGACTTTGTCCGATCGATTCATGATCAATTTGATTTATTCTTAGTGGCGCCATCTGGTGAAAATTAGTCGCACCAACTTAGAAACCATCGTCAGCTCAGGCTTAATAGCTTTTCTTAAGATCATTACGTAGTCAAATGCATATGAATAGTTAACGAATCAATTCATTTTAAAACAATTTTCAGTGGCGCCATCTATAGCGAATTAATCACACCAACTCAGAAAGCTCCGTAGACTCACGCGCCACAAATTTACTAAAGATCATAGCATGATAAAATTCACATTTTAATATTTAATTAATTTTGAATAATTTTTAGTGGCGCCACCTGTCGGACATTGTTCATACCAACTTAGAAACCTTTGTCGGCTCATGCGTAATAACTTTGCTAAAGATCATAGCATTACCAAATGCACAGTTTATGATTCATATAACTTTAAGCAATTTTCAGTGGCGCCACCTGTTTAGTGGAGATTGCCCACTTATGCTTTAAATCGGACAAGCTCGGTGACAGGCCGAGCATTATTGGTTAAATACCTCTTAAGTGCTCATAGTCGCATGATGGCAAATTATATCAGAAATATGTAGACACTCAGTGATCTTTGAGAAACATAGGCAGAAAGGGTATACAGTTAAACCCCTCCTAACTGAAACCTCCCATAATTGAACAGAAAATAATAAGTGTGTACCTATTTTAAGCGGAAACCTCTTATAACCAGACAACAATCCCGCTACAACGATTGCCCGCTTATAAGAGTATTCACTGTATTGGGTTTGAGCTGATGTTTGTAGCGCATAAAAGTATTAATCTGTCACTGATCTTTATGTATAGCGATCGACTTAGAAGCTTTCTTTGTAGAAAAAATAAATTTTTGTTGTCAGTTAACCGCCTTAATGTACATAATTAAATAAACTGCCAGAATTGTATTATAAATCCAACATTACTTCGAAACCAATTCAAATCCGCCAATACTTGTTTTATTTCTATATATCCATCCATATGGATTCCATATGTACAATTATGAAAAATGTACAATTATGAAAAATAAACCATTACTAAATGCTATTTCCTTTTTTCAAACAACGGAAATAGAATATAATGGTTTGTGACTCGGATAAGTTGCCAACTCTTAGCATATGATTGGCAATGTTCTAAGTCGTTATTTACATTATGACATTTAGTAAACGCCAGAGAAGCAACAAATTAACAAATATTGTACAGAAAAATTTGTATATCAATAAATTTTTTAAAGAAAAATTTTTATATCAAAAAATTTTTTATAGAAAAAAATTTATTTAAACAAAATTAATGTTTATTTTAATTTTTATTAAAACAAAGCAAATGTTCTATAAAAAAATTTTATACCGTCAAATTTTCTATTAAAAAAATCAAAAAATTTTCTATAGACAAATTTTTACATCAAAAATTTACTATAGAAAGTTTTTATATCAACAAATTTTCTATAGAAAAATATTTATATTGAAAAATTTTCTGCAGAAAAATTTTTATATAAAAAAATTTTCTATAGAAAAATTTTTATTTCAAAAATTTTTCTACAAAAAAATTTTTATTTCAAAAAATTTTCTACCGAAAAATTTTTATTTAAAAAATTTTTATATTTAAATATTTTGTATAGAAAAATTTTCTGTACAAAAATTTTTTTTCAAAAATTTTTATATCAAAAAATTTTTTTATCGAAAAAGTTTCTATAAAAAAATTTTTATATCGACAAATTTTCTATAGAAAAATTTTTAAATAGAAAAATTTTCTATACAAAAATTTTAATATCGCACAAATTTCTACAGAAAACTTTTTATATAGCAAAATATTTGTATCAAAAATAGAAGAATGTTTATATCGAAAAACTTTTATTTTTAAATATTTTCTATATAAAAATATTTATATTGAAATATTTTCTATTGAAAAATATTTATATCGAAAAATTTTCTATAGAAAAGTTTTTATATTGAAAAATTTTCTATAGAAAAGATTTTATACGGAAAAATTTTCTATAGAAAAATTTTTAGATCGCAAAAATTTTCTATAGAAAAATTTGTATATCGAAAAAATTTCTTTAAAAAAAATTTGTATACCAAATTTTTCTATAAAAAATTTTTATATCAAAAAATTTTCTATAAAAAAATGTTTATAAAGATTTTTTTATAGAAAAATTTTTGTATAATTCGTATTTATTTTGTCGCGCAAATAAGATATAATATGTGGTTTTCGATCTGTCTACAATTAGATATAATCATCCTGAAGAGATAGCATAACCAACCATCGAAACGCGTCGTGGAAAGGTTTCCCCACCAACATTTTTCGGTTTTATAAAAAAACTATTTATTACAATAATGAATAATTGTAATAAATTGGATTTTAGTGCACTACACTACAGTGAAACTTTTTAATAAAATGTTTGATGTCCCAAAATTTTAAACAAACCCTTTTTAAGAAATATTTTTATACCGAAAAATTTTCTACAAAAAAATTTTATATCGAAAAATCTTTTATAGAAAAATTTTTATATCAAAAAATTATCTATAGAAAAATTTGTATATTGAATAATTGTCTATAAAAAAATTTGATATCAAAAAATTCTCTTTAAAAAACTTCTAATATAAAAAAAATTTTTACACAAAAATTTCCTATAAATAGTAAATTTTCGAAAAATTAAAAATTTCCCATAAAAAGTAAATTTTCGAAAAAAATTCTTATATATAGTAAGTTTTCGAAAAATTTCCTATAAATAATAGATTTTCGAAAAATTTTCTTATAAATAGCCAATTTTTAAAATATTTCCTATAAATAGTAAATTTAAAAAAAAATCCCTATATTTACAGGGAATTTTTTAACTTTTAAAAAATTCCTATCAATAATCAATTTTTAAAAAATTTCCTATAAATAGTAATTTTTCAAAAATTTTTCTATAAATATTAAATTTTCGAAAAATTTCCTATAAACAGTCAATTTTCGACTAACTTCCTATAAATAGTAAATTTTCGAAAGATTTCATATAAATAGTCAATTTTCGAAAAATTTCCTAAATAGTCAATTTTCGAAAAGAAAATCCTATAAAAAGTAAATTTTCAAAAAATTTCCTTTAAATAGTAAATTTTCAAAAAATTTCCTTTAAATAATAAATTTTTGAATAATTTCCTATAAATAGTAAATTTTTGAAAAATTTCCTATAAATAGTAAATTTTCGAAAAATTTCCTATAAATAGTAAATTTTTAAAAAATTTCCTATAAATAGTCGATTTTCGAAAAATTTTCTATAAATAGTCGATTTTCGAAAATTTCCTATATAAAGTCAATTTTCGAGAAATTTCCTATAAATTGTCAATTTTCAAAAAATATCATATAAAAAGTCAATTTTTGAAAAATTTAATAAACATAGCAATTTTCGAAAAAAAATCAATTCTCGAAAAAATTCCCATCAATAGTCAATTTGTAAAAAATTTCCTATAAATAGTCAATTTTCGAAAAATTTTCTTTAAATATTAAATTTTCGAAAAAATTCCTATAAACAGTAAATTTTCGACTAACTTCCTATAAATAGTAAATTTTCGAAAAATTTCCCATAAATAGTAAATTTTGAAAAAAATTTCTTAAAATTGTCGATTTTCGAAAAATTTCGTATTAATACTCAATTTTCGAAAAATTTTCTTTAAATAGTAAATTTTTAAAAATTTCCTATTAATAGTCAATTTTTGAAAAATTTCTTATTAAGTCAATTTAAAAAAAATTTCCCATAAATAGTAAATTGTTGTTGTCGTTTTTGTGAAACCACCACCTTTTAGCTTCAGTGTAAACAAGGTCATAAACGTCAAAATAAAAAACATGCATTTAATCTTTTGACATTTCTCTTTTCACTTGTATTTCGATTTTCAGTCTGATCGAACGTGTGTGCGTTCCGCAACGAATAATATTTTATAATAGTTAATAGAAAAAGTGGTAATAATATAAAATAAAAACATGGCTTCGATATTAAGAACCGGCAAATTTTTACGTTATTTCGCTGGTTTTACCCGTAATATTGTGGTCAATAGTGTACGCGATACGGAAGGTGGAACGCTGCTGCAGAACACATCATGCATGTGCACACAATTTCAAAAGTAAGTCAGCCGATGATGCCGGGAGGGTGCTCCGACTAATAATGAGCTACTTCTTACAGCTTACGCAATAGAACAAAAAAGTGTTGAAATAAAAACGGGAAATTTTTTAAATATTTGAGGAAATTCTCAAAGTAAATGAAATATTTAAAATGTTTGTTTAAAAAACAATAAAAATTGTATAGAGTTTTACAGAGATTTCTCTAGAATTTTTATGAATTGTTTTCTATGACATAACCTCATATTCTTTCGATTGAATTTTGTTTTCTTTATTTTTCAGTGGTTTTGCCAATGGAGCAGCAGCTCCCAAAGCCGATTTGTCATTGGAGAAACAGCTGAAACGTCTCGATAAGGATGTGCGTCGTATTGGACGCATATCTCGTCGTGATATTGAAGATGTTTTGGAGGAAATTCGTGTAACACGCTCGGCCACTAGCTCTCAGTCTTTGCTGGTCATTAGATGTTGCGGCAATTTGGTACCTGAGGAAATGCCTGAAGTTCGTACTGCTCTAGTGCAGGAGATTTGGAAGACTTTGAATGCCTTGAATGTTCCTATGGATATTTCGCATTATAACGCTTTGTTGCGCGTCTACTTGGAAAATGAACATCAATTTTCACCCACTGATTTTCTGGCTGAAATCGAATCAAAGTCAATTGAACCAAATCGTGTCACCTATCAACGTTTGATAGCTCGTTATTGTCATCAGGGTGATATTGACGGTGCGACCAGGATACTGGAGTTTATGAGGGGTAAAAATTTGCCCGTCAATGAAGCTGTCTTCAATTCGTTGATATTGGGACATTCTCAGGTCTGTATATGGGTGATATAGAAATGGACTAGAACTGAACTAGAACAAAACAAAAACTAAGCTAGAATTAAAATACTATTAGGACTAGAACTGAACAGAGCTCGATATAAACATTTTTAATATCAAATGTTTTCTAAAAAAAAAATTTGATATTAAAATTATTCTATAGAAAATTTTTCAAAATAAAACTTTTTACAAAATTGTTCAATATAAAAATTTTTCTACAGAAAATTTTTTTAATATAAAAATGTTTCTATCGAAAATGTTTCAATATAAAAATTTGTCAAAAGAAAATTTTTCTACAGAAAATTATTCGGTATGAAAATATTTCTATAGAAAATTTTTCGATATAGAAAATTATTCGAAGTAAAAAATTTTCGATATAAACATTTTTCTATAGAAAATTTTTTGATATAAAAATTTTTGCATAGAAAATTTTTTTATATCAAAATACACATTTCTATAGAAAATTTTTCGATATCAAAATTTTGCTATAGAAAACATTTATAAAACAATTTGTCTATAGAAAATGTTTCGATATAAAAACTTTTCTATAAAAAATTTTTCGATATAAAAATTTTCTATAGACAATTTTTTGATATCAAAATTTATGTATAGAAAATTTTTAAATATAAAAATGTTTCTAAAGAAAATTTTTTGATATAAAATTTTTTCTACATAAAATTTTTCAATTTAAAAATTGTTCTATAGAAAATGTTCTATAAAAATGTTTTCTATAGAAAATTTTTCGATATAAAAATTTTTCTATAGAAATTATTTCGATATAAAAATTTTTCTATAGATATTTTTTTTGATATACAAATTATTTGATACAAACATATTTTCGATATACAAATATACAAATTTTCGATATAAAAATGTTTCTATAGAAAATTTTTCTATATAACAATTTTTCTATAGAAAATTTTATATGAAAAATTTTTCTATAGAAAATTTTTCTAAAGAAAATTTTTCGATATAAAAATTTTTCTAAAAAATTAATTCGATATTAAAATTTTTTTAAAGATAATTTTTCGATATAAAAATTTTTCTATAGAAATTTTTTTGATATAAAAATTTTTCTAGAAAAAATTTTGTATATAAAATTTTTCTATAAAAACAAACTAAAACTGAACTAGAACTGAACTGGGACTGAACTAGAACTGAACCAGAACTGAACTAGAACTGAACTAGAACTGAACTAGAACTGAACTAGAACTGAACTAGAACTGAACTAGAACTGAACTAGAACTGAACTAGAACTGAACTAGAACTGAACTAGAACTGAACTAGAACTGAACTAGAACTGAACTAGAACTGAACCAGAACTGAACTAGAACTGAACTAGAACTGAACTAGAACTGAACTAGAACTGAACTAGAACTGAACTAGAACTGAACTAGAACTGAACTAGAACTGAACTAGAACTGAACTAGAACTGAACTAGAACTAACCTAGAACTGAACTAAAACTGAACTAGAACTGAACTAGAAATGAACTAGAACTGAACTAGAACTGAACAACTACTGAACTAGAACTGAACAACTACTGAACTAGAACTGAACTTGAAACTAGAAATGAACTTGGAACTAGAAATGAACTAGAACTGAACTAGAAATGAACTAGAGCTAAACTAGAACTGAACTAGAACTGAACTAGAACTGAACTAGAACTGAACTAGAACTGAACTTGAACTGAACTAGAACTGAACTAGAACTGAACTAGAACTGAACTAGAACTGAACTAGAACTGAACTAGAACTGAACTAGAACTGAACTAGAACTGAACTAGAACTGAACTAGAACTGAACTAGAACTGAAGTAGAACTGAACTAAAACTGAACTAGAACTGAACTAGAAATGAACTAGAACTGAAGTAGAACCGAACTAGAACTGAACTAGAACTGAACTAGAAATGAACTAGAACTGAACTAGAACTGAACTAAAATTGAACTAGTTCTGAACTAGAACTGAACTTGGAATTAGAAATGAACTAGAACTGAACTAGAAATGAACTAGAACTAAACTAGAACTGAACTAGAACTGAACTAGAACTGAACTAGAACTGAACTATAACTGAACTATAACTGAACTAGAACTAAACTAGGACTGAACTAGAACTGAACTAGAACTGAACTAGAACTGAACTAGAACTGAACTAGAACTGAACTAGAACTGAACTAGAACTGAACTAGAACTGAACTAGAACTGAACTATAACTGAACTAGAACTGAACTAGGACTGAACTAGAACTGAACTAGAACTGAACTAGAACTGAACTAGAACTGAACAACTACTGAACTAGAACTGAACAACTACTGAACTAGAACTGAACTTGGAACTAGAAATGAACTTGGAACTAGAAATGAACTAGAACTGAACTAGAAATGAACTAGAGCTAAACTAGAACTGAACTAGAACTGAACTAGAACTGAACTAGAACTGAACTAGAACTGAACTAGAACTGAACTAGAACTGAACTTGAACTGAACTAGAACTGAACTAGAACTGAACTAGAACTGAACTAGAACTGAACTAGAACTGAACTAGAACTGAGCTAGAACTGAACTAGAACTGAACTAGAACTGAACTAGAACTGAACTAGAACTGAACTAGAACTGAACTAGAACTGAACTAGAACTGAACTAGAACTGAACTAGAACTGAACTAGAACTGAACTAGAACTGAACTAAAACTGAACTAGAACTGAACTAGAACTGAAGTAGAACTGAACTAAAACTGAACTAGAACTGAACTAGAAATGAACTAGAACTGAAGTAGAACCGAACTAAAACTGAACTAGAACTGAACTAGAACTGAACTAGAAATGAACTAGAACTGAACTAAAATTAAACTAGTTCTGAACTAGAACTGAACTTGGAATTAGAAACGAACTAGAACTGAACTAGAAATGAACTAGAACTAAACCAGAACTGAACTAGAACTGAACTAGAACTGAACTATAACTGAACTATAACTGAACTAGGACTGAACTAGAACTGAACTAGAACTGAACTAGAACTGAACTAGAACTGAACTAGAAATGAACTAGAACTGAACTAGAACTGAACTAGAACTGAACTAGAACTGAACTAGAACTGAACTAGAACTGAACTAGAACTGAACTAGAACTGAACTAGAACTGAACTAGAACTGAACTAGAACTGAACTAGAACTGAACTAGAACTGAACTAGAACTGAACTAGAACTGAACTAGAACTGAACTAGAACTGAACTAGAACTGAACTAGAACTGAACTAGAACTGAACTAGAACTGAACTAGAACTGAACTATAACTGAACTAGAACTGAACTAGGACTGAACTAGAAATGAACTAGAACTGAACTAGAACTGAACTAGAACTGAACTAGAACTGAACTAGAACTCAACTAGAACTGAACTAGAATTGAACTAAAACTGAACTAGAACTGAACTAAAATTAAAGTAAACTGAGCTAGAATTAAACAAGAATTGAGCTAGAACTGAAATGGAACTGAACTAGAACCGGACAAGAACAGAACTAAAATCATTTCTGAACTAGAACTGCTTTCGATCTTAACTGATAGTGAACTTAAATTAAACACTTCAAAGTTATTCTAAAAATGTAAATTCTTTCCCTTCTTATTAGGCCAATGACATGGAATCTGCTAAAGGTATTTTGGGCGTCATGAAACAAGCTGGTTTGGAGCCTAGTGCCGACACTTACACTACCCTCCTCTGCTGTTTTGGAAGACATGGTGATATTGATAGCATTAATGCTACTTTGGCAGAATGCGAGAAAAAAGAAATCTTATTATTGGATAAAGATATTTTAGATGTCATTTATCATTTGACCATTAATGGTCATGGTGACAAGATTGATAGTTTGCTTACTAAATTCCATTTGTCAACTGGTTTCAATCAAGATTGCGTCAATACTATTTTAAGATTGACCAACAAAGGCTATGAAGATGTTTGCTTAAAGTTGTTGCGTCTTATGCCTAGAGGTTCTCGTCCCGATGGTCAGGCCGTGGATGTGGGTATTTTCTTTATCAGACAGTTGGTAAAAGCCAATAGACCTGTGGAAAAGATCTTGTCCATTTGCAAAACATTGCAGGATGAAGGTAAGTAACATTTTCTTTAAACTTGAATAAATATTTCATAGTTCTTTTATTTTATATAAAGGTTTGAACACCAAAGCCTTATTGGTAGCAACTGAAGCTGGTTTAACTCACGGTTTGGTCAACAGCACTTTGCCTTTGTTGAACGAGATGAAAAATGCTGGTTTACCCATAAGACAACACTATTTCTGGCCTTTAATTTGCTCTGTAAATAACAATCAAATCTTCGACATTCTTCGCAAAATGCAAGAAGAATTTAATATGCCACCTTCAGCAGAAACCATTAGGGAATATGTTATTCCAAATCTAAAAGAAAAGAACTGGGATAAAATTATTACCTTATTACGTGATGCCGGTGTTTCCAATGGTACCGCTGCTGCAGCTGCATGTTATACTGCTCTAAATAATAACCAAATAAAAGAAGCTGCCGTTATTATGGAAAACTACAGATCTATCTACAATCCTCAACTCTTCCGCCAACCCTTAATTCAAGCCTTTGCAAAAACTGAAAATTATGATTCCTTTGTCCGTTGTGTCCGACAATTGTATGAGAGTTCAAAAAAGAAAGCTCCCCAAACTAGCACTACAGCTGCTTCAACGTCCACCGAAAAGTCCGAACAAGTCAGCGAAGAAGCTGAAGTTGTTGGCGAAACCGAAGAGGCGCTACCTGAAACAACTAAAGACACAGCTGATATTGTAGGCGATTTCTTGAACGATGTTACAAATTTCTTCCGCAATGATCGTGTTAATATGTTGGAGAAATTATTACCAAAAATGGTTCAACAAGGTTTTACTGTGAGCAGCCAAAATGCTAGTAAATTGTCGGAGAAATTGGGCTCCGAAATGACACCCAAGATTTCCGAACTATTAGGTCAATTAAGTTCCGGCGAATTGGAACTAAGTACTTTGAATACTAATAATAAGAGGAGTATTGATACACTAACAGTGGAGGGTAAGTTGATAATTTTTGTATTTCTTAAAAAATGCTCAGTTCTAGTTCAGTTCTAGTTCAGTTCTAGTTCAGTTCTAGTTCAGTTCTAGTTCTGTTCTAGTTCAGTTCTAGTTCAGTTCTAGTTCAGTTCTAGTTCAGTTCTAGTTCAGTTCTGGTTCAGTTCTAGTTCAGTTCTAGTTCAGTTCTAGTTCAGTTCTAGTTCAGTTCTAGTTCAGTTCTAGTTCAGTTCTAGTTCAGTTCTAGTTCAGTTCTAGTTCAGTTCTAGTTCAGTTCTAGTTCAGTTCTAGTTCAGTTCTAGTTCAGTTCTAGTTCAGTTCTAGTTCAGTTCTAGTTCAGTTCTAGTTCAGTTCTAGTTCAGTTCTAGTTCAGTTCTAGTTCAGTTCTAGTTCAGTTCTAGTTCAGTTCTAGTTCAGTTCTAGTTCAGTTCTAGTTCAGTTCTAGTTCAGTTCTAGTTCAGTTCTAGTTCAGTTCTAGTTCAGTTCTAGTTCAGTTCTAGTTCAGTTCTAGTTCAGTTCTAGTTCAGTTCTAGTTCAGTTCTAGTTCAGTTCTAGTTCAGTTCTAGTTCAGTTCTAGTTCAGTTCTAGTTCAGTTCTAGTTCAGTTCTAGTTCAGTTCTAGTTCAGTTCTAGTTCAGTTCTAGTTCAGTTCTAGTTCAGTTCTAGTTCAGTTCTAGTTCAGTTCTAGTTCAGTTCTAGTTCAGTTCTAGTTCAGTTCTAGTTCAGTTCTAGTTCAGTTCTAGTTCAGTTCTAGTTCAGTTCTAGTTCAGTTCTAGTTCAGTTCTAGTTCAGTTCTAGTTCAGTTCTAGTTCAGTTCTAGTTCAGTTCTAGTTCAGTTCTAGTTCAGTTCTAGTTCAGTTCTAGTTCAGTTCTAGTTCAGTTCTAGTTCAGTTCTAGTTCAGTTCTAGTTCAGTTCTAGTTCAGTTCTAGTTCAGTTCTAGTTCAGTTCTAGTTCAGTTCTAGTTCAGTTCTGTTCAGTTCTAGTTCAGTTCTAGTTCAGTTCTAGTTCAGTTCTAGTTCAGTTCTAGTTCAGTTCTAGTTCAGTTCTAGTTCAGTTCTAGTTCAGTTCTAGTTCAGTTCTAGTTCAGTTCTAGTTCAGTTCTAGTTCAGTTCTAGTTCAGTTCTAGTTCAGTTCTAGTTCAGTTCTAGTTCAATTCTAGTTCAGTTCAGTTCTAGTTCAGTTCTAGTTCAGTTCTAGTTCAGTTTCTGTTCTGTTCTAGTTCAATTCCAGTTCATTTCTAATTAATTTCTAGTTCAGTTTTTGTACAGATCTATTTCAATTCTAGTTTAGTTCTAGTCTATTTTATTTTTATTTTTTAATTAACAAAAATTCACAAACTTTTTTTCAGAACTTGAACGTTTCATTACCAATGTTGAGGCCAAAGGAGAAAATTCCAACAATATCAAACGTCATTTGTTATCTGCCTGTTTCCGTACCAAGAATTTAGAGAAGACATTAGAAGTTGTTGAACGTCTTGAAAAGGATAAATACGTTTTGGGTTTAGGCTCTTATGCCCAATTAATAGATTTATACACAACACATGATCGTGTTTCCGATGCCTTAGCCACTTATGAGAAAATTAAATCCAAAGATGCTGAATTTCATTTGGACAATATGAAGACGATCGGTATTGTTGATCTATTAATCAAAGAAGAACGTTTAGAGGACGCTTTAAAATTCTTGGAAAAGAACAAAAAGCCTGCACCTGAAAGTGATGGCAATTACAATTACTCATCCAGGGTATGGCGAATTTTGAATGCTTTGGCCGAGTCTGGAGATGCCGATAAATTGCAAAAGATCTTCAATGGCTTGACGCAAGGAAACTACATTGTACCCAACAATATATTATTGGGTCCTTTGATTAAGGTCCACATGGTCAAGGATAATATACCTAAAGCCATTGAGACCTTCGAGAAGATTTGCGAAGAATACAAAGTTACACCATGGAAAAATGAATTGGCTCGTCGTCTTATTCAGTCGGAAGATGCTACTAATTTGCAAAAGATTACTGATCTTAGCACCAACATTCATGGAGAAATCAACAGTTTGTATGATTTGGTCTTCTCCTTTGTCGAATGTGGACGCATTAGACAGGCACGCAAAATTTTGGAAACTCCCGGTTTACGTACACGTCCTCATCGTATTGACAGTGCTTGTGAACGCTATAAGAACGAAGGCATGGTTGAACCTTTGGAAGGTTTGATTGAAGCAACTCGTGATTTAAGTCATATTGATCGCAACAAGATTTACTATAGCCTTTTATTAAGCTATAGCAAATCTGAAGATGCTGAGAAAGCTTTGGGTTTGTGGACTAGAATGCAAGAGGAAAATATTACTCCCAGTGACGAATTCCTCATTAAATTAGCTGAACTTTTGGAATCCAAAAAGATGGAAGTACCATTTGTTGTGCCCCAGACAGAAAAGCAAAAAGCTAAAAAAACCAAAACTGAAGTCGTTGCCAAGACTGTGGAACAATCTGTCCCAGTCAAGAAACCTGCACCTGCTGCTGGAAGTGCCACCAAAACTGCTGACCAAACTAAACCTCCTTCAAATTTGTCCCTATTCCGTAAATCATTAAGCAACAATGATTTGGAAGCGGCTTTAAAATATAAAAACGAAATGACAACAACTGATAAACCCTCTATTTTGGATGTCTCCCATTTGATTGAACAGTTAGTTAGAGCCGATCGTCTTACAGAGGCCACCAAATATGTTAATGAACTTTTAGACCAAAAGCATTATCCTGTTCCAAAAATCTTCAAATTCTATCTCAACCGTATTGCTAATTCTGGCGATTTAGAAACTTTAAAAATCCTTGGAAATCAATTGAATGACGAACAAAAACGCATTGTCAGTTATGACAATCGATTCTGTCACGCCAACATTGTGGCCGGCAAGGTAGAGGAATATTTCAAGAAATTAAGTGATGAAATTGCGGCTGCTAAAACACCCGAAGATGCTACAAAATTGGCTGAAAAATTCCCTCGCGGTGGAGCTTTGGGCATTTTAGAGAAACATCCCGAACTAGTGGGACAATGTAAGTTTTAATATTGTTAAAAGATTTAAGTAGATTGAGAAAACTTTTGATTTTGAGTCTCCATATTCCAAAGCAAACATGTGCTTATTCCATTATTTAAAAGGTCATGTATTTGACATTTCTAATAGGCCTCAAAAAACTAAATAAACCATTTGCTAATACTCACTTCATTTTCTTTTTAGTTGAAAAATTAGCTGAAGACTATGCCAAACACAAGCAGTTGGGACCCATGAATGTTTTATGGATTCATTACATCTCTACGGGCAATGAGGCAGCCTCCAAACAAATCTGGGATAAACATCTTTCTAGTGCTCCTCGTCTTATGTTCCAACGTGTTTTGCAAACGGCACGCGATCATAATGATGATAAAATGGCACAAAACGTTATTAGTCAATTGAGAGAATCTAAGATTTCCGAAGGTGCCATTGGTAATGCTTATTCCTGTTTAATTGACATACAAACAGCCAAGGGTAATACGGACATAGCTTTGGAAACACTCAAGACTGCTGTTAAGGATGTTTGTTTGGAAAACATCAATCGCACCGCTCTACAACGCCTCAAGTCTGTAGCTGAAACCGAAAAAAAGGAGTTCCCCTACACCATACCCGAAAAGAAGAATGCTGCGGGCAAAAGTCTTTCTACGTCCTCGTCTAGCTCGTCCGATGACGACGTTTCTCCCAAAAGACCCGAAACTAGACCAACGAAGCCTACGAAAAAAGCTGAATAAGTTTATGCTCTTCATTTAATTTTATTTAACTTAAGTTTAACTATTTAAGGCTTCGTTCGTTTCGATAAAAAATTGTCATTAGTTATTAATGATTTAAATTAAACTTACATGCATTACTGTGTATTTCTTTCCTTGTAATTAATGATTTATAAAAATTATTGTTAAGTATTCATTTGTATTTTGTTTTTTTTTTTCAATTTTGTTTAAACAACCTGAAAAAAAGTATGTTATTTATTAGTTGTAAAGAAATGATAAAAATATAAATAAAAAGATTAAAAATCTAAGGGCGTTTAAAATTATTTAGCCGATTGACTTTTTCGGCTGTATGGATTCCCTTTGGCTTTTTTGATTATTATATCATTAAAGTTGCATAAAGTATTTTGATAGTAGTAAAAATTTCTGCAGAGAAATTTTTTGCTTTAAAGCTCTGAAATAAAAATCAATATGACTTAACATCAAAAACAAAATTTCGAAAAATTAGTTAATTTTTCGAAATTTTTAGCTAATTTTTCGATATTTTGTTTTTGAGTTATAAGCCACCTTTTCATAGACCGGGTCGCATATATCTCAGTCAAGTATCTTCAGGTTATAACTATATTTTGTGCCTTAATTGATATATATTTAGGAAGGTTAAGATAACTCAACAAATTTTTTGGTGCATTTTCCCATGACTAACATTTAAGGGCGATCAGATATGTTTAGCCTATCGACTTTTTCTGTTGTACGGCTTCCTTAGGACAGCGTTTAGAAAAAGATATGATTTATATTTTCATGCATTGAAAGTCTACAACTTAAAAAAATGCAATTGAACCAGACTCGATTCGAATAGCTCAACAAAGGTTCGATTTGTATTACATGAATTATAAACGAGCTTATAATTATTGCCCTTAACTTCTGTTATCCTTGGGCTGGCAAATTAAGCTTACCAAAACCTTAAATATCATTGGTGTTTAATGGGTTAAGGCTCGTACAAATGACCGTTAGAAGCCACACACAGTTCAATATCATTAAATTAGTTTGCACAGTTTGTGGAATACCAACAATTCACTTACATATATAATAACAATAACAATTGTTCACTTATTAACAAAAACAAATAATTATTTGTTCGATTTATTTATTAAAAAGAAGAAATTTGTATATTTAGAAGAAGAAATTAAATTTGTGCTTTCTACTTTGTTTGCGTTGCCAACGTAATAGATGTAATAAATATAAGAGGAGTTGCCAACATAATTTGACCAAACTGTTATTGGGATAAAGATGCCAGATAATTGTTTTTAAATGCCAATATTTAATTCATTCCGATAACTGGAAAGCGACAATAAACGTTTAGTTTCATTTAGTGGATTTTTTTAAATTTCAAATTTGTCTGCTAGTTAAATTTAAACGTATCTCAAGAGTACCAGCTTCTTATAGTGGAATATTTTTAAAATCCATATTTATCTTTGCTAGGTTAGGTTAGACACGCAGCCGATGTTAAGTCAGCGCCACTTGAGTCCTAGAAACGGTACCTTTATGGTACCTGCAAGATAATTATAAATCTAGTCCCGATAAATCAGTTAAATCATGTAGAAAAAGCGCCCCCATATTTAGAGCCCTCAAAATTGGAAGAGCGGGGCAGCGGTTTTCGATGTTGTGACAACTACTACAGTAGTAATGGTATTGAAGGTTAAGTCTTCTGGCATGTAACCCAAGAACAAAATGATCTTTTTAAGTTGAGATTAGGTAGCGGTAGAGATATCAAGCATTTTGAACGTTTATTGTTGTAAGTGGGCCATGTTTGTCTGGATTTTGAACAAGTGGTTTTAAAGGACCAATTGTAAAGAAATTATCTAATTATTTGATAGCGATAAGCCCGTAAATTGGTCGATGTTATCCTGACTCATAGTGGAGTTTCCAAGTAAATTGTTGTGCTTGGATTAGTTCGATATTGTAATGTCCCGCCATCTCGTTAAGAGATGCCCGGCATTCGCTGCTAAGAACAGATGTCGTATGGACATTAGATAGGGATTTTATGGCAGCCTGACTGTCGATACAGAAGCTAATATCCCTGTCATATATTTTGTGGTAACTTAACCATTTTACTGCTTTGTATATGGCCGATATCTCGGATTGAAGAATACTACATTGATTGAAAGCCTAAAAGGGATCAAGGGATGGCGGTCTGCAGTAAGGCATCAGTATTCATTAGAGCGGACGATCTTAAAATTTTAGTAAAAGAATCCTGCTGGTTTGTCTTGGTGAGTGCAGGCCACCAAAACCATGTTCGCCGAACTTAACATATTTTGAAATATGACTAACTAATGACTGGCAGTGCAGTCTCAATAGATTTGCCTCTGTTATAGGCATGCTGTGAGCTGGAAAGGAGAATTGGATCAAATAACTTTCCTAGTTAAACTCGAATTTATGATTTTGAACTTCAAATACGGTTTGTTTTACATCAAATAATGTGGGTTACGTCTTTTGTGTTTCATAAAAATAATCCCTCGATAATAATACGTCTTTTTCCAATTCTTTCTAAAATCGTTTTTTTTTTTTTTAAATCGTCATTATCAAAATAAGAATTTGTATTGTTTGAGACTTACGTCCTTCCGCATTTTAGGTGACGATTTGAACGGTTTTTACTAATAGAGATAAAATTTATTTTAACTCGATATACATATATAATAGGTCTATAAATGAATTAATTGTAATGATTTTTTAGAGTTTTAAAGCACTATATCTCCCAAACCAGAAATAGCTTTCCGTATAATTATACATACTGATTAAATTTAAAACTTTGTACGTGTTACAAATATTTGACCTAGACATAAGTCCAAGATTTTTAATTTTAAAAATAAAATTCTTTTAAAGTTTTTTAAAACAAATTTTTAATATATTTCTTAGAGCCTAATTTAATTGAACTTTTAACCAAAACCCGGCATAAACATACGGCAGCCCTAAATAGTATTGGTAGCAACTGTACAATCTGGTAACACCAAACAGTTGAGAGCAATTGTTCTTCAAGAAATCTACATTTTTGCATTCGGCTTATTTTTCGCTTTGAAAACGTTTATTTAATATAAAAAATACGAAAAACATTAAATAAACAAATTAGTACAATGCCAGCAAGTGATTCTGAAAGTAATTCCTCAAGTAGCGGCAGCGATTCTTCCACAGATTCCTCCAGACATGGCAAGCGCTCCAGTGCTGACGAAGACCACGATACAAAAAATGTGGTAGAAAGAAAAAAAGTGAAAACTAAGAAAAAATCTGACAAGGATGTGAAAAATTCACTTAAGAATAGAGAAAGATCTGAGGAAAAGGATGTAGCTGGTAAGAAACAAGACAAGGAACCACAACGGAAGGACTGTGAGGGAAAAAATGAGGAAGATAAGCTTAAAAGGAATGACAAAAAACCGCGAAAGAAGAAGAAGGGCGACACAAGTTCCGAGTCTTCATCCTCATCGTCTTCAAGTTCTTCATCATCCTCTTCAGAGGATAGTAGCAACAGTGAAGGTGAAATTTCATCATCGGACTCATCATCAAGTGATAGTGAAAATGAAAGTAAACAAAAAAAGATAAAGCCAGCAGACAAAATGAAGTCTCCCATGTCCAATGGAGAAAAGAATAAAGGGGAAATTTCACCATCGGACTCAGCTTCTAGTGACAACGAAAAGGAAATTAGTCCTAAAAAGAAAAAGTCTGCAGACAAAAGAAAGTCTCCGGCGTCCAATGGAGAAAAGAATAAAGGGGAAATTTCACCATCTTCATCATCTTCTAGTGACAGCGAAAAGGAAAGTAAACCTAAGAAGAAAAAACCATCAGAAAATGGGAAGTCACCGACTTCAAGTGGAGAAAAGAATAACGAAGAAATCGTGCTTTTGAGAAGTACTAAAGAAACTCAAGGAACAGAAAATTATAAAGCAGTTAACGCCGCTAGAAAAACTGAGGAAATTGTTAAGGATGATGGCCAATGTTCAGCTGAGAAAGATGAAGGAAATGGAACAGAAAGAAAATCAAATGATTCTGAAAGCGAAAATATTTCCACTCAAAAGCAAGAAAGAAAATCAAATGGATCTGATAATGAAAACACTTCCACTCAAGAACAAGAAGAGGGTGAAATACCAGAAAAGTATTCTGATACTGATAGGCATAAGGTAAAATAAATATATAAATATATGTAATATAAAAGAAACTTTTGGTTTGGGCGATACATCCCTCTGTATATATCTCAGTCATTTATGTCCTGATTTAAAACTGTATACATATAATGGGAAAGATATTAAGAATTTATATGGGAGCTGGTCAAATGTAGACCAATTATCATAAAATTTGTTAAGCTGACTTTTAGTTACATAAAACTTCTCTGCTCTAAATTTAGTTACATAAAACTTCTCTGCTATAAATTTAGATGCCATAGTTATTCATTATTATAATTTGACATTTATCAGCATTAAAGTACATCCCGGGGCGGGGTTATGTAGAAGTTTAATACCTTGGAGCACTTTCTCATATTATATTTTTTCTATAAATGACACAGATATAATGATTATATTTTCAAGATTTAAAAGTATGTAACTCCCAAATCAAACATTCTTATCGATAAAAAGCTTTTAAATACAAGCAGTTTTAAGGTTCTTTAGGGGGATAAATACCCTACACCTCCATTGGCGGGGAGGGTATTTAAAATTAAACTTGAAAGTGGAGCAATTAAAAAATTTTTAAATTCAAACTTGAATATCTTTGTAGTCTTAAAAGATATTTGCTGCTTATATATATCGATTAAAGGCTTAAAATGCTCACTTTTAAAATCTAAATAACGATGTCTCATTTCACCTTAACTTTGATGAATTAATGTTGAGGGAAGTTTGAAATCGTAGAGCACTTAATCTATAATCAGTCAATAAATGACACGAGATATGATTAATATTTGCGATCTCTAAAGTCTATAACTTTTGAACATAAAGCTTTTTGTCAATAAAAATACTTTTAAATGAAAGCAGTTTAAAAAATTCTAATCGGCGAAATAATTTAACAAAAGGTTTTATGCCTTGATCTATATTTTTCTTACCCTACGTAAATGGGAAGGGTTTTTTGAGTATTATTATTGTATGTAACTAAATAATATTAGTCCGATACCCACATTTAATTTAACCGATCTACTAAACTTTTAGTTAATTTTAATAAACGCAATAAGCAAAATAATAATAATAATAAAATTGCAAATGCGTATCTATGTTTTGAACATATTTTTTTTTTATTCGTTGACTCAGTTTTGACTAGTCGGTTTTTTTCAATACTTTCACACTTTTTTTATAATTATTAATTTGCATACACTTTCAGAAAAATTCCCCCAATGCTGATAATCAAGACTCCAATGACTCAAAAAAATTGAAAACTACAAAAGATCAATCCATTGGAAATAAAAATCAATCTAAATCGCCCTCACGTTCAAGATCTCGTGAAAGAAACAAACAACGCAGTAGAACTCCAGAAAAAAGTAGAAACAAACGTTTGTCCAGAAGTCGTTCTCAAGAAACTCAAAGCAGAAGACGTTCCAAATCAAGAACACGTTCATATACACGTTCACGTTCCCGGTCATTGTCCAGAGAAAAACATCGATCCGATAGACGTCGAGAACGTAGGCGTTCGCCATCATCCGAATATGAAAAGAGGAAATCTAGACGTTCTGAATCTTTGGAGAGAAGACGTGAAGAACGCAAGAAAAGACATGCTGAAAGAGATGAACAGGAAAAGGCTAAACGCTCAAAAAGGGACGAAGAGAATGTGGAAAGACGTGAAAAAGAGCTTAGTAAGCCTGATGGCGATCCTGACAAGGTTAAAGAATTGGATAACACAACAGTCACTGATCCTAAAGCTAAGATCACCGAACGTCAGCGTAAAACGGTTGATATACTTACGTCCCGTACTGGCGGTGCTTATATACCGCCCGCAAAATTACGTATGATGCAAGCCGAAATCACCGATAAAGCCTCGGCAGCTTATCAGCGTATAGCTTGGGAAGCTCTCAAAAAATCTATACATGGTTATATTAATAAGGTCAATGTGGATAATATTGCTATTATAACACGAGAATTGTTAAAGGAAAATATAGTAAGAGGACGAGGTCTTCTATGTCGTTCTATAATTCAAGCTCAAGCAGCTTCGCCCACTTTTACTCATGTCTATGCGGCTTTAGTTTCTATTGTAAACTCGAAGTTTCCCAATATTGGTGAATTATTGCTTAAACGTTTAGTTATACAATTCAAACGAGCATTTAGGCGTAACGACAAGGCTGTCTGTTTGTCTTCTTCACGTTTTGTTGCTCATTTGGTCAATCAACGAGTGGCCCATGAAATTCTGGCTTTGGAAATCTTAACCCTTTTAGTTGAATCGCCCACTGATGATTCTGTAGAAGTGGCAATTGCTTTTCTCAAGGAATGTGGTATGAAATTGACGGAAGTATCTTCAAAAGGTATAGGAGCTATCTTTGAAATGTTGAAAAATATTTTGCATGAGGGAAAATTAGATAAGAGAGTGCAGTACATGATAGAGGTGGTGTTTCAGGTGCGCAAAGATGGCTTTAAGGATCATCAATCGGTTATAGAGTCATTGGAATTGGTTGAGGAAGATGATCAATTTACACATTTGTTAATGTTAGATGATGCCACGAATACAGAGGATATGTTAAGTGAGTAAAGTGAATATTATAATAAATTGAATTAAATATTAAAAGGAAAATATATTTTTTATAGATGCCTTCAAATTCGATGAGGAATATGCTGCCAATGAGGAAAAATACAAAGGTTTGAGCAAAGAAATTTTGGGTAGCGATGCCTCAGACTCAAATGGTTCTGCTTCTGGGTCGGGTAGCGGTTCTGATTCTGATTCATCTGATTCGGATGATGACGAAAAAGGCGAGGGTAAACCTACGGCTGAAGAAATTATAGACAACACTGAAACCAATCTAATCGCTTTAAGGCGCACTATATACTTGACCATCAACTCCAGTTTAGATTACGAAGAATGTGCCCATAAACTTATGAAAATGCAACTAAAACCTGGTCAAGAGATTGAACTTTGCCACATGTTTTTAGATTGTTGTGCCGAACAAAGAACCTATGAGAAATTTTATGGTTTGTTGGCTCAACGTTTTTGTTCGATTAACAAAATTTACATAGAACCCTTTGAGGAGATCTTTAAAGATACTTATCAAACCACCCACCGTCTAGACACAAATCGTTTGCGTAATGTAAGTAAATTCTTTGCTCATCTCTTGTTTACCGACGCCATAAGTTGGGATGTTTTGGAATGCATTAAGCTAAATGAAGATGATACCACTTCCTCGAGTCGTATTTTTATAAAAATTTTATTTCAAGAATTGGCCGAGTACATGGGTCTTGGACATTTAAACAAAAAACTAAAGGATGAAGTTTTATTAGAAAGTCTAGCTGGTCTATTTCCAAAGGATAATCCTAGAAATACTAGATTTTCTATTAACTTTTTCACTTCCATTGGTTTGGGCGGTCTAACAGATGAGTTGAGGCAGTTTTTGAAAAATGCACCCAAATCGGTGCCAGCCATAAATGCCGAAATTTTGGCCAATAAACCTATAAATGCCGAAAGTTCATCTTCTTCCTCGTCTTCAGCATCCTCTTCGTCATCATCAAGTTCAAGTGAATCATCTGACTCGTCATCAGATTCTGACAGTGGATCATCTTCGGAATCTGAAGTAGAAAAAAAGAAAAGCAAAGGGAAAAAGTCTAAGAAATCCTCTTCATCGAAAAAGAAAGATAAAAAGAAATTAAAGAAAAAGAAGAGTAAATCTAAGAAAACTAAAAAGACTAAAAAATCTAAAAAATACGAAACCTCTTCTTCGGAATCGGATACAACTAGCAACGGAAGCAGTAGTGAAAGTGATGCCAGCAGCAGTGAGGAGGAAAAACTTAAATCAAAGAAGAAGAAAGGTAAATCTAAGAAAAAAACAAAGGAAAGTCATAAATCCAAAAAGAAATCTAAAAAACCAGGTAGTGATAAGGAAGAAAACTCCTCTGCAAATGAAGAGAACAAACGAAGAAACAGCAAAACTGAAAACGGTTTTGAAAGAAACAAAGACCGAAGAGAAACCTACTATAATGAAAATAGAAAAGTTGAAAGAGATTTCAAAAGTGACCGCCCGAAAAGACCAGAGCCTCAAAGACGTGACAGTGAAGTTGAAAGACGCCGAGAAGAGCGTGAAAAACGGCATCGCGAAAAAGACCAAACTCGCGAAAGAGACAGAAAACTCTCACGTTCTCGTTCTCGTTCTCAAATACGTGATCGTCGAGATGATCGGGTAGCAAAAGATGACAAAGATCGCAGAATTCGCGAGTACGAACGTGATCGTGATTCTGATCGCCGTAAAGAACGTAAACGTTATCAAGAGCGCAATAGTAGAAGTCGCAGCAGAGAACGCAGTAGTTATACGAAAAGAGAACGAGAATATGAACGTTCAAAAACCCGCAATACTTCCAAGGAACGCGGGTGATATTTAATGAAGGCTAACAATTGAATGACTAAAGGTTTAATTAAGTTCTATTACCGTAAATGTTTATCCTGTACAAATCTTCTAATATTTTACGTATTTTTTTGTGTATTGTATTAAATATTTCATTAAAAAATATTAATTACAATAAATTTATAATAAAAACACTCGGTATCATTTCAAATTTCGTTCATTATACTCATCCAAAATGGCTCTAAATTCATTGACTGACATCTGGCAGGAAGTGTCACCCCTTTTCTTCATCAAAGCATATTCCCAAACTTGTTCAAAATTTGCGGCCAATAAATGTTTAAATATTTGTTTCAATTCTTCTATAGGACGTAAAACTTCAAAATCACTTCGATTTAAACCGTATTGCTTGGGAACATCGGGAATTATGAGATCACCAGCTGTAGTAGGATCTCGATATTTCGCTTTATGAGAGCCATACTTTTCAGGTTCCAATTGCTTTTCGCGATCACTACAAAACAAACGATAAGATGTTTGCTTATATTCATCTCCCAAAGGGTATTGTGTCATAAAAGGTTTTCTCGGCAGGGGATATTGTAGGTGCAACATTTTCCAAAATCCATCTATGTCTGCCAACTCGGTAGACTGATCAGTATCTTTTAAAATTCCAAAGTGTATACTACCTAAACGAAGTCTTTCTTCGTCGGCATTAATCTGAAGATATCGTAATGCTTTTAGGATCGACTGAAATGGAATTAATCCGGTTTTATTTTCATCGTATTTTTCGAGCAACGTCTTCAAATCGTGCATGTGAAAATCAATATGATTGAAAAGCATACCACGTAACTTGTTGATATAGGAAACGGCTTTAATTTGTTTAGATCTTTCAGGACATGGTGCAACATTTTCGAGAAGAGTACGAACATCACAGGCTGGATTATTCGTTCTTGTACCAAATACTAGATTCGAATCGAGATTTAAATTGTAACTAAAAAGATGAATACAATTTTAATGTTTTATTAATGAATTACAGGTTGTTTGGAAGATAATTTATGCCTCTATTGCCGTTCTCAACTCAACTCAGTCTGGTCGTCTGGCAGTCGACCCACTTTCACACAACCAATTTATTTTTTGATCTCGCGGAAATCAAGCTTTCGGTGCCTTACTTGTTTTTACAGCTTTATCATTGAGCGTATCAGTATTATGCTTTTTGCCTTTCAACTTGAAAGATCCGCTGTTTTGCCAAAGGATTGGTCTAGGGAGATGTGGGTTATACGGCGTCACCTCGCTTGATAAAACTAAAGGAGATGCAAAGATCTTCTTGTTCAAGCTGCAAATTCTTTCGAATTTAACTGCGCTCTGCCTGTCTTTCTAAAGCATACACTCACTCAAATGTGGAGTTGCATTGCAGCCGGGTGCCGTACCCATAGACCGGCAGGAGTTTAGATAGTTCTCCGCTCCTAGCCAAGGGGGAATCATGACCAAACAACATGTTTTCGAATTGGTACTCTGAAATGTCAAAGTGTCATGTATGTCACACATAATATCGCTGGCTTAACATGCAAAGGCAATAAGTCCACTTTTTCCAGAAATATAGATTTTGATGCAGAAATGTACAATAAGCTAAAATACATATATTACAATGATAAAATTACAGTATCTCGTTTCTGATGTTGTTGTTTTGAAGTGATTAGCAAAAGCACTAAGTCCAATTTTTCACAAGAAAAAGACTTAAGTCCAGATAAAAAGTGTTAAAAAAAAACAATCAAAAAACGTTTACACAAAAAAGTTTGATTGTTTTTTGTCTTTCCTGAAAATATTTAAAATATGGACTTAGTGCCTTTGCATGTTAAGCCAGCGATATGCATGACAATTTTTCGTAATAAGGTGATTGATCACTGTTAGGTAAGGCCATCATGTCTGGCTATCCCAAGCCATTGTAGCCTGAGATCCTGAGGAAGATCCCGCTTGAGACTGGTATTAAGTTGAGATTACTGTGATCTCAAGTTCAGACTCGAGCATGATACCCGCCAGGATCGGGGTGACCCTAGTGAAGTGGGAGCCGTCCAACGTATTCTCTATAGTTTCTATGAATACCTTCAAGTCCGTAAGTATTTGCCACTTCTGTTGGAATATGTCCTATTTAACGTCGCTAAAGGCCAGATTTTAGAGGGGATCCCGCTTTAACTTGACTCGGAGTCGAGATCGCATCGATCGCGCACTCCAAGCCAGAGTTCAGCGTCAGAGCCGCTGAGGTCTGAGTGGCGTCGGTGGTGAAGTTAGTTAGGCTGATCTGACCTAGTGGTTGTCGAAATCTGGTCGATCTTGCTCACCTTCTCCACGGAAGCTAAATATCTCGGAGGGAATCCCGCTTGGACTTGACTCGGAGTTGAAATCACAGCTTCGGTGGAGTACGTGGAGTGGGACCGCGCTGTCGACTCAACCATTGAAGCTCAAGATCTTGGGGGAAAACCCGATTGAGACCTGCCGGAGCTAGATATAATTGTGATTTCATGCTCCGAATCCGACTCAATCGAGACATCCGCCAGTATCTGAGTGGATCCAGTGGTACGAAATGAGTCAAGATTATCCAAACTTATCCTACTGTGTCCCGTCTAACCCTAAAACTGTCCAAGGTTGTCCTGTCTGAATTAATTTTTTGTTTTGATTTTTATAAAAATGCATGACTTATTTAAACGAGTGCGGGGGAAATATGTCGACCGTGGGTTGGCCCCAGTGACGCAGGAATAGCTAGACACTGGTGGAGGCGGTTTAAGGACCAGTATGGTATGGATATTTGATTTTTAACTTACCACCCACGCATGGAAAGGGGTTCCTAGTCATCTATTTATGTGGCTGGTTCCCCACCCATGAATGGGAGGCCCTATCCGCAACCTAGAGTCGAGCCCTCTTTGTATTAGGCTCCCCGAGGGAACCTAATATTAATTTTTTGCAAATTAATGCTAAATGAGCATATGAAATTAATTTTTTCGGGGTTTTCACAAAACGCGAGAAAAGACGCATCTTATTCAAATTGAGGCAGGGGTCAATTGACAGTTGACTTTTGAATTTAAATTTGCTAATTAGGATTTATGCAGTTTAGATTTAGGCAATTCAAAAAGTCACGGACTTATTGATCGTATTTAAAACTAACTAAAACAACCTACCGATCTATTCTCTCTCCCAATTCACCATCAGTTCGGATCTTAAACTGTCTTTGAGCTTTATTAATAGCCACATACCGTTCAGTGATCGTCAAGCATTTCTTAACCATTTTGCCATGTTTGTCAATATTTTTAAATACACCGTAAGTAGCATGAGGATTGAAACGGTCGTTGTAACTGAAAGAACAATTTTTTTATTGAACATGTTCAAAAATATTAAACATACTTTCTTTTAATTCTTTCCCCTGGCAAATAGTCTTTATGCGATATTATATACTTATCATGCCATTTCATAACGTCTTTTTTCACTTCTTGTGGAGTTTTTCGAGGCAAAACCAAATCGTATGCTTTATCCGAAACTTTATTTTTTACGCCATAAGTAAAATTTTGATTATTAAATGAGTCGGGCTTGGAATTCGAAGCAAAGACTTGACCCAATTCAGGCTTTTTGAAAAACATATCCTCCGAAAACTTCTCTTTGAAAGCAATAAAACGACTTTTCCTCAATTCGGGACACAAAAGATCCTTTACATTTTCACCAGGTAAAAAGCGAGAAAATGACAGATCAGAGCCTTTTTTAAATTCCTGTATTTGTTTGTTACATTTTTTCATCATTATACTATTGGCAGCCTCTTCTGTGGAACAGTTTTTTAAGGTATCCCCTATATTTTCAGTTGGTTCTAAAATTATACCCGCTGATCGCATGTTCGGATTACGATCTATGTATTTGCCTTTATTAGCCATTAAAAAAAAATAAATGAAAAATTTGGAAAATAAAAATATATTTTTTTTAAATACAATTTTTAACGACTTTCAAATATAAGCAGTCTGGCAACTTTAATGTTTTTTGATTAGTGTTGTCAGCTTAACATATTTGAAAAATTTTGCGTTTTTTGATTGAATTATCCGAAACGCTCTTAGATCGGCCAATAAATACTTTAGCCAAATTCAAGAAATAAGTGATAAAGTTAATCCTTTTGTTTGTACGACAGGGCAGGGCAATTTCAGAGAAAATATCATGAACACAAGTATCGAGTCTGGAATGAATACATCCTCGGACAGATTTCCTCTTATTACTTGCTTAAATGTTCTATGTAACAGTTGAAAGTGGCTAGAGACATGTCAATATATTCCGGAATCTTTTAAGAAGTTTTAAGTCTTGCTTACTTTTTTGCAGTTTTCGAGGTATGTCCCTATGGCCCGGAAACCACATAAGTTGGATACTCAGCCCACAAATTAGGGTTATTTACAACATACAATTTTTGGTGCATATCCTTAGGCGCGTTTTCAATGACATGAATTTTCGGGGGAAAACCGCAAAAACTTTTAAACTACTTCATGGATTTTCGTCTTTCACGATTTGAAATAAAGCTGTGTTAGTTCTCTTTAATATTCTATTATTTTTCTTGTTATTATTCATTTTTGGTCTAAATTTCGCAAAAACAAAAAATAACCCATTTCCCCCATACAAATGGGCTCTTAAACTTTGGACTCGATGCGCACCCATAGAACGTTGTCCGATTTGGCTCAAATTTTCAGATCTAAACTTTTAGACCTAGTGTCACAATATTCTGTAGAAAAAGTTATAAAATTCGAAAAATCATTTTCCTTCATACAAAAAATTGTCACCCTAATATACATACAAAGGAAAGATAGATCACAACATTGTGATGTTTCCCTATATCATAACTATAATATAGTTATAATATCAAAGGCGCCGCGGGGACATAGTATTACCTCTAAACTAGTTTAAAAATGAAGGATACCTCTTTCTGACCTATCTTTCAGTAATAGGATTATATTGTGCTGGGAACATTGCGACGTCGCTGGCAACGTAGTGGCGGACGAAGTAGCCAGACATGGCTCGAGTCAAGACTTAAGTCAAAGAGTGACAGATATGGCTCCACCTGTCATTTTTATCTGGGCATTAAGTCTTGGATCTGCAAGGAAAACACAAGGACATGGGAAACCATGGTTACGTGTAGGGCATCTAGAGCTCTATGGCCTAAATCAGATATTAATTGAAAAAATTCTACTAGGTCTGAATAGGTCAAGCTTAAGATATATAGGGTTAATAACGGGACACTGTGCCTTAAACTCGAGGTTAAATAGATGTGATGGTAGCATTTCGGACCTTTGCAGACTATATCTAGATGAGGATTCGTCCGAGTCGGTAGAACACATTCTCTGTCACTGTCCAAGGCTACAAAATCAAAGGCTCAAATATCTAGGCAGCAGATTCTTTGCTGAACTTCAGGATCTGCAACAGTGCAGTTTGCAAGATATTGTAGGGTTCACCACTGGTCTCAACTGGCCTAGATGGGGTACTCCCCTTTTCCCTCAACACTATTCTTTTATCTTTTCTTTTCCTCTATCTGCAATCTTCTTTTTTCTCCTCTTTCAGTAAAGAATCACAATGAACCCTTAGGGTCTCCGAGTGAAGGTTTCGCTTGATATCAAAAACATTATTATAAATATACAGTAATAAAACATATTAAAAAATGTGTACCCCATGTATAGAGACTACCATTTTAAATGTTCATGTAGGTTTCTATATTGTTTATCTCATACTAAACTAGAATCTTGTATGTATGTATGTTGTGGATGAGTTGACCAAGTGAATTGTTATCTCAGCATCATTCACAATTTCTTTACTAAACGTAACCTGAAAATACAACCAACTAATTCCTCAGCGACCCTACTTACCACCTGGAAAAAAGAAGTAAGCCAACAAGTTGGCGTCGAGATCGATGGTGTACCAATTCCGAGAGTGAACAATCCGAAAATCCTATGAGTCACACTCGACAGCCTTTTATTTCATCAGCACATGCCACAACTTTCGCGCATAAATTACGATGTAGAAACAAGGTTCTTAAAGCACTAACCGGCAGTACTTGGGGAATGGACAAAGAAACCTTGCTGTCCTGTCCTATCTATAAAGCGATTGGTCGATCATTAACAAATTATACTGATAAGTGATACTCATTGTAGAAATATTCAATGCTGCCAAAATGCAGACTTAACAACTAACATAGCCTGCCTACAAATTACCTCACCACAACATCATCATGGGGAAACAAAGATCCTTCCAGTAAAGAAACACAGTTCCTTTTGAGATGTCATCGGATAAATCATCCAAACTTTAACATCACACAGTTGACATCATCCCCGAGGTATATCTGGAAAGATCTTCGCTTGTATGAGGATAGCATACGAAGATATGTGCTTGATCTTTTAGATCATACCTCGTACATAGCAGCATTAAACAAAATTCATGAAGAAGCATCAAACTCCGCGATTTCAGGTTATCGCATAAATGTTGTATTAGGAGGTCGCCCATACAGGGGAAGAAAAGAACCTGCCATGGAAAACAATAGTCGTTCTGGCTCAACTGAGATCGGGATGGAGCAACAGATTAAACATCTTTTGGTCCCGCATAGACCGGCCGTCCCCAACATATGCCCAGCTTGTGGTCAGGGTCCTCATGATACCCCTCGCATTTTCAACCCTACTTCACTTAGTCCTGAGGATTTGTGGACTCATCCAGTAGAAGTAGCACAATTTCTTGGCCTTGATCTCCTAACAAATCCCCCATAAAAACAAAATTATAAAATTGTAAATGTTAAACTGTTACAACAACAACATGGATTGCTTGTAACGGGATATCAAAGTGATTTTTAAAAGATCTTGAATTTGATACAGTCCCTTAATTTCTTCCATTCTTTCATTAAACTAGAGATTAAGCGTTAATTCACCAAAAACGCATAATTTTATTATAAAAAAACTTTCAGCGATTTTCAATAACATTAACAGATTTTTATGGAAAATACTGGCAACATTGTTCTGTTATAGCAGAAATCGCCTTTGACAGTTAACCGACTACTCGTTATTAATTTCTACAACTCAGTCGCCTTTTGTCGTTTTTTCTCAATTGTACAATAAAATTGCAATTTCTTCGTTGAGCTACTATTTTTGTGTGTTTTTAAGCCAAGTGAAAAAATAAAACAAGGAAATTTATTAATTGAATTTTTCACAAGTGAAAAAAACGATTGGCCACTCATTAACAAAAAGAATTTTAACTAAATGCAAGTGTTAAAGCAATAATTAATAAAAATAAAAGTGAAAAAGATAAAACAAAATTAAAACGCAAAAAAAGGTGAATAAAAATTAATTTGAAGAATTTTAATTTTGCTAACGAACAAAGTGAAATAAAAAAACATGGAAATGATAAACCTATAATCAGGCAGTTAATTGTGTGTGAAAATATTTTTCTCAATAATTTTATTGTTGGTCATTTTTTCTTTCTACTAATTCCACAAATATGTCTCTACCAGTCACCACCACCATCAGCGCCAGCGATAAATCCCCAACATTGAGAAATTGCTACGTAAAAAAATAAGAAACAACTAAAAAGGGAACCGTATAGAGGAAGAAAAAAAAAATTCCAGAATTTAATTGGCTTAAGTCTAGTTCAGGTGAACCGCACCGATCTTAAAAAATTTTATAGCCCATAAAGAACTTTTAATTTTAAGAACACTAGTATACAAATTTTTGGCAAGAACCTTTTAGTTTAGGAGATACAATGCTTTAAAGATCCGAAGTATAAATCGATTTATTACTCTTAAGTTTGAACCGAAAGTTGCGATATATATGTCATGTGAAAGTGCTTTAAAATATCTTTTAAACGATATAACCTTTTTTACCTTTAATTAACCCATTAAGGAACTAATCAACAAATGTTAAATTTTACCCTTGGTTTTTTAGCGAAAATGTCCATATCTCGAAAACTGACCGATATAACGTAATCCAATGATGTATAGACATAAGTAGTCAACCTTTTAAGCTTTCATCTGATACTAATAATTAGCTGATATCTTTTAAGATAAAGATATTGGGGTTTAAAGTTGATTTTTTTATCTTTCATTTTTAAAGTCTAGTTTAATTGAACTGCATCGATTTTAAACATTTTTATAGCCCATAAAGAACTTTCAATTTTAAGAATTTTTTTTTTTAACATTAATGGATAAAGTTAAATAAAAATTTCGCCGCAGGCGAAAAATTTTTTCAAAAAAATCGCGCGATTTTTTTGAAATAATTTTTCGCCTGCGGCGCTTCCTACTTTTTTTTTAACATTAATGGTTAAAGTTAAATAAAAATTTATTTTGAAAAATTATTTTAAAAAAATCGCGCGATTTTTTTGAAATAATTTTTCGCCTGCGGCGCTTACTACATTTTTAAACAAATAAGAAAAAAATATTTTCCTTTAAACATTTACATGTTTGTTATCTTAAAAGATATGCGGTAACTATTGATATCAGATAAAAGCTTAAAGTGTTAGATACTTAAATTTGTACTTTATTTGATTATGTCATATTGATGGGTTTTTGAGAAATGGACATTGTTTTACAAAAACCAATAGTAAAATTCAATATTTTTGTTGATAGTTCCTTAATGTTAGATACTTAAATTTGTACTTTATTTGATTATGTCATATTGATGGGTTTTTGAGAAATGGACATTGTTTTACAAAAACCAATAGTAAAATTCAATATTTTTATTAATAGTTCCTTAATGCATTAATTAAACTAGACTTTAAAAATGAAAGATAAAAAAATCAACTTTGAACCTTATTATCTTTGTTATCTTAACAGATATGAGCCAACTATAAGTATCAGATGAAAGCCTAAAAGGTTGACTACTTAAATCCATATATCATTTGATTACGTTATATCGACCAGTTTTCGAGATATGGACATTTTTGCTAAAAAACTAAGGCTAAAAATTAATATTTTTCTTAATAGTTCCTTAATGGGTTAATAAAAGCTAAAACTAATTATCTTATCTGAAAGATATTTTGGTGCACTTTCACATGACATACATATTGCTGCAATCGGTCCTACATTAAGAGAGATATACCTACTTATATTTCGGAACTTTAAACCACTATATCTCCCAAACCAAAAGTTTCTTGCCCATAAAAAGAGTTTCAAACAAAAGCTATTTAAAGTCCCTATCAGAAAAAAAAATTTCAAAAAAATCGGTGCAGTTCACCTGATCTAGACTTGTTCCATTTAATTTTTCATCTTTTCTTTTTTTTGTTAATTACATTTAGTAAAGTGTAAATAACTGGAAAAGGCAGACTGAATTTTCAGTATAAAAATCCAATTTTTTTGGGTGCGTTTGCAATTTGCATGAGAGGAAAAGAGATAGCTGCTGTGTTTTAAAGAATATGTGTGATTGATGCAAAAAGGTGCTGCCAAGTTTGAAATGAAAATGTGGGGCCGTTGTTTTTTTTTATTGTTTGTGCCAGTTTTCACTTCGTGTCGGTGTAATTGCTAAAGAAAATTAGATTTTTTTATTCGAGAAGTTTTAATTTGTAAAACAAGAATTTACACTTTTTAAATAATTACTAACATCTTTTAGAATTCATATATCAAGTAAAGTGTCTTAGAATTTTTTCCTAAAAATGAACTTTAAAACTTTGTTAGTGCAATTAAAATGATTATTTTCTTTTTAGTAGTTAACGTTTCGTGTTTTTATTTAAATTTTATGTAAAACTCATTGTTACATTCTTTGTTTTGTATTATTCATTTCATGTTTATTGCATTTTTGTACAAATTGCATTAATTCTTCTTTGCTCTTTATTACTTTCTTGTTCTTTGTTGTTTTTTTTTCTCTATCGAATTTTTTCTTATTTTCTTTTTGATTTTGTGCAGTTTGAAAAATGCTGCCAAATCATTGCACTTGTTGCCGTGCTCTTTGTTGTGTTTGTGTGTATTATCTCGGGAGAATGTTATCACAGATATAGGTGTTGCCATTTGGCCTGCCAGATTTGCTAATTTAACGGCTTTTTAGGGATTTTTATACCCTTCACCGCCATAGGAAAGCGTATGCTGACGTTTGTAACGCATAGATATATTGGTACTGGACCCATCCTTTATTATAACGATCGACTCGGAATCACTTCCTGAGTTGATTTAACTATGGATATCAGGCTAGCCTGCCAAACGGTAAGCACAGTTCATAACTTTAAAGATAATTTGTCAGAGAAGCACTGTAATGCTTATAAATGTAATGATAATGGCATTTATTTACTGTAAAGATTAATATTTTGTAAAAATAAACCGATTAAAATCGATCCACAATTGACCCTAGCTCCCATATCAGGTCTTCAGCCGGAAATGACAAAATTATTGTTAAGACTTAACGAAAACTTGTTAAATTGTTGGAACTTATTTGACCACAGTAGTGAAGGTCGTTCTTGACTGTCTACAGCTTTTCTTACATGTTTAGTTTTTATTATCGCATTTCTCTATATTAACTTGAAATGTGTACCGATTGTCACGGTATATTGCTTATCATTTTTTCTTAAAAGACTTGTCTATGCAAAAGAACTTCAATGCTTTTTAGCTTTTTTGTGATTTTCGTTGTATTTAACCCTTAAACTGTTTATGTCGATTATACCCTTCTTAAATATAAAAAAAATGTATTCATATTATAACAAGTAGGAAAGTGCTATAGTCGGTCAAGCCCGACCATACGATACCCTTCACTGCTAAGGTCAAAGGTGTCATTTTCCTGTATAAAGACAAATATTTGCTAAATTTAGGCATTTTCTCAATACTTATATATTTCAGCTGTTTCCGTATTTTGAACTTATATGAGAGCTAGGGTCAAATGTGGACCGATTATCTCGAAATTTGGCAAATTGATTACAGTTGTTACAAAAATTATTTTGTCTCATTTAGTGCGTTTTTAAAGAAGAGTTTGTATGACAGCTATGGTTAAATGTGGACCGATTTAAACGAAATTTGGTACAGTGATTTATGTTTCATAAGCAGCATCTGTTTTAAGTTTAGAACAAATATTTATATTTGTGGCCAATATATCAATTCCGGGAAGTGGGACCAATGGGAGGTACCATAAATAATGGACCGATTTTGAGGATTTTCAATAGCCATGGCTCCACTATCAATAAAATGATCTGTGCCAAATTTCATCAAATTATCTTAAGAATTGCGACCTGTAGTTTGATTACAAGGTTTACATGGGGGTCCGGCCAACCAGCCACACGGACGGACATCGCTAAATCGACTCAGAAAGCTTTTTTGTGATTTTCGTTGTATTTAACCCTTAAACTGTTTATGTCGATTATACCCTTCTTAAATATAAAAAAAATGTATTCATATTATAACAAGTAGGAAAGTGCTATAGTCGGTCAAGCCCGACCATACGATACCCTTCACTGCTAAGGTCAAAGGTGTCATTTTCCTGTATAAAGACAAATATTTGCTAAATTTAGGCATTTTCTCAATACTTATATATTTCAGCTGTTTCCGTATTTTGAACTTATATGAGAGCTAGGGTCAAATGTGGACCGATTATCTCGAAATTTGGCAAATTGATTACAGTTGTTACAAAAATTATTTTGTCTCATTTAGTGCGTTTTTAAAGAAGAGTTTGTATGACAGCTATGGTTAAATGTGGACCGATTTAAACGAAATTTGGTACAGTGATTTATGTTTCATAAGCAGCATCTGTTTTAAGTTTAGAACAAATATTTATATTTGTGGCCAATATATCAATTCCGGGAAGTGGGACCAATGGGAGGTACCATAAATAATGGACCGATTTTGAGGATTTTCAATAGCCATGGCTCCACTATCAATAAAATGATCTGTGCCAAATTTCATCAAATTATCTTAAGAATTGCGACCTGTAGTTTGATTACAAGGTTTACATGGGGGTCCGGCCAACCAGCCACACGGACGGACATCGCTAAATCGACTCAGAAAGTGATTCTAAGCCTATTGGTATACTAAAAGGTGGGTATAAGATAAATATTTCTATGCGTTACATAAATCAGCACAAACTTATAATACCCTTTACACCTATGGTGGTGAAGGGTATAAATAGGAATCGATTTTTATTTTATCTTCTTCTTCTGCTATCCTTGACTCCCAGTGAAGCATAGGGCTAAATATCAAATAAAAGCTTAATAAATTTAATATTCAAACCTATTACAATTAAGAATTTATAAGTTTTTGTATAAAAAACTCTGAAAAATATTACATTTTTTTTTTCAAAATTATCCCATAATGGATTGAGGAAAGTAATAATTTGCACAAAATTTTGTACATATTTTGTATCTTGTACATTTTTAAATGTGGAACGTTGATAGATTAAAAAAGCAAAAAATTATTTTTAAATATCATTCAGAAAATAGATCATGTCACAAATGTCTTCGAATTCAAATCATATTAACTATACATAAGGTGGATGTATTCTATGTAGGTTTTGCAAGTAATACATTTCAAAAGTAAATATATTTTTGCTGATTAAAAAAAATAAATTGTTACCGATCTCATCAACCGTTAAGGAGTTACGCTGTTACAATTTTTTAAAAACGACTGAGTGTCCTATTTTAAATTCTTTAAAACTTATCTTTTAACATTTAACCGCTGATTTCTGGATAGATATGGTAGAGCAGATGGAGTCGGACCACTTTATCTATGTATGGGTGGAGGACAGAATTGCGGACCAAAAAGTCCATGGCACGGTTCGCAGTGACACCGGGTCTTGGCGTTAGCTTAAAGTAGCAACCCACTACTACGTGTTTGGTCCGCGAGGTATATTTGATTTTTCCCTTACCACCCACGCATGGAAGGGGTTCCTCGCCAACTATTTATGTGGCTGGTAACTCACTACTGAATGGGAGTTATTTCCCTATCCGCCACCTGGGGTCGAACCCTCTAGGGATTAGGTTTCCACAAAGGAAAATTTGTATCATTTTGGTTTTTCGAATTTTCTTCGCTGATGTTCTGTTGACCCAATTCTAAAATTTGGATTTAATATTTCTTGTAGTTTAAAAGTTATAATTGTTTTTGATTCTCCTGTAAAAAATCTAAAAGTGTAATTACGCCCTTTTGTATTTGAGGCCCTATGGTCCACTGGGAGTCAAGGATAACAGAAGAAGTATTTCAGGTGACGATCTATTTTTTAATATTTCATTAATACCGATTTTTCACTAAAATAATCTGGGAATCTAGATTACAATGTGAAACTATAGGCGGGGATCGATAAGTGGGGTAATTCCTCCAAAAATATGGCCAATCCATTATTTAACACTGACTTTAAAAATTGATATTTGTTGTTATTTTTTTATTATTACTAGTATTCTTTCTCTCTGTCTCCCCAATATTCCATCTCCCATTATCTTTATTATTAAGTTACTAGATTTTAATTTAGTGAATTTGCTGGTTTTTTTCCTCTCTTTCCTTCGTTTATTTACTCGTTGTTTCTTTAGTTGTGTAAAAAATAGATGACGCATCGTTTTGACGTTAAGAAATAAAAGAAAATAAATATTAAAACAATTCATGGTTAATTGGTCAGCTGTTAGTTTTGTTATCAAATAAGTAAATTAACAATAGAACTACAAATATTTTGTTTAAATTAGTAAAATCGGTAATAACTTTTAATAATTAACTTCAAATTCTGATTTAATGATCATTACAAAGTATTTAGCTAAAACAAGCAAATTTAAATAAAGTGAAAGTTGGTTTGTGAAGTGATTTTTTTTCTATCTTTTTCGGATATTTTACTTACTCTTATTTGTTGTGTGACTGTGGTGAGTTTGTGTTAGTGTATTTCATTTGTTTGCATTTGTATTTTAATCGGTTTGTTGTCATCACGAACTCAAATTTACTCATGGGGCAAAAGAAATTTTCTCGAGGCCTGCTAATGGAGGTAACTCCCAAATCGTGTTTCAATTAATTTTTGTACGAGACAAGTACCTACTTACCTTACCCAATATAAAATTTTCCTATGAGCCATTCGAAATATCTTTTTGGAAAGCCAACAGATGAGTATGTTCTATAATGTCTGGAAAAAACAAACAACATGTCTGTCATCACAACACATATATGCGCATATAGTGCACAATAATGGTAGCGCTTGACCTGTCCAAAACATTTTACATGTTCAGTCATGCAACCCTCTTAGAAGACATCACTAGATCAAGTCTTCCAAATTCCAAAGTCAAAAGATGTGCTGAAACAAAAAGTCAAGACCCTGTAGAAGTAAACAACGACACCACAGGGTTGAGTTCTCTCCCCGATCCTATTTAATTTCTACCTTTCTAAACTCCTAACGTTTCACGAAGGTGTGGAATTAATAACATAAGCCGATTACTGCACAATAATGGCAAGGGGTAATAACATTGACGAGTTTTGCGATAAAATAAATCGATATCTATATAGTTCCCCGACAACATTCCAATTGGAACAAGGGGTACTTCTGTCAGAAAATAAGCTGCATCCGATTTTAGACTCATTGAACCGCCGTGGTTAGCAGGTTAGTCATCCGCCTAGTATACCAGAGGTCCCAAGTTCGATCCCCGGCCAGACCCACTTGAAAAAATCAATTTTCAAAAAAGCGGCGGTTCTCCTCATAACTCTGCTAGCCACTGGTTATTGAGTATAAGGCTATGTAAAACTTCTCTAACTAATGCATTTGCCGTTCGGAGCCAGCGTTAAAACGTAAGTCCCTTTCAATGAGTCTAAATCGATATATACGGGACGTAAAAAGCTTTAACCCCTGTCAAATCATCGGTAACGCTCTTCACCACATGGACGAAATGAGTATTGGTGAAACTGAATGTCTTAGTCGACGACGTAAGAATACCATACCAAACCCGCCCCAAAATAATGGGAGTGTCATTCGACAGCTTATATTCTTCGTCAGCACATGCCACCGCAACTTGCGATAAATTACGCGGAATACAAGATTCGTTCTGGCTCAACTGAGATCGGGATGTAGCAATAGATTAAATAACTTCTGGTCCCGCATAGACCGTGCCGTCCCCAACATATGCCCAGCTTGTGGTCCAACCCTACTTCACCTAGTCCTAAGGATTTGTGGACTCATCCAGTAGAAGTAGCACAATTTCTTGGCCTTGATCTCCAAAGAGATCCCCCATAAAAACAAAATTATAAAATTGTAAATGTTAGAGCTGTTACAAAACAACATAAATTACGCGCTAGGAATAAGGTCCTCAAGCCGGTAGCCGACAGCACTTGGGAAAAAGATAAAGAAACCCTGCTTGCGACCTATAAAGTAATTGGTCGTTCCGTGGCAAATTATGCTGCTCCGATGCGATCACCAAGGAACATAGGCAAATGTTAACTAGGTAATTCTTTCTGGGATGTCATAGGAGAGATCATCCGTATCGCCATCTAACGGGATTGGGGATCTAATCCATGGCAGGTTTGGAAGAACATTCATTGAGATTGATATTATATGGCATACCACCCAGCCACTCAATATTAACTCTACAAAGCTCTGGAAGACATTCACAAAATCATGATAACATCAACATTAGGTGTTATACTTTGTAGGCGCCCCCACCTATTGCTGAGGAATAGAGAATTATGCCAAGAACTACTAGGATATTACTGGCACAACTAAGATCAAGATATTGTAGTCGACCTAATTCGCACTAGTCCAGAATTAATCCTACAATACCCAACACCTGCCCAACAATACCCAACACCTGCCCAAAGTCCACACATTACCCAGCAACTCTTTCAATGCACAGCAAATCCGACCCTCCTAAATCTTAATTCCCTATAGACTAACCCTATTGATGCGGCGCGTTCCTGATTTTGGAGAACATAAATGACATATTCTACATACTTTAACTGCAGGTCACGCTGTTACAACAACAACAACTGTCGTAATCTGTGGAAGTTTTCAGCTTAAGCTATAACAAAATTCTTATGGAACGTTCCACGGCGGTAAAACTAGTTGTAAATGTCTGAAAATGTTCCAGACTGTGAAGTGCATTGTCCAATTGTAAGAGCAGGTGGAGCACCGTCACAGGTTAAGCAAAAACCCGCTCGAACTAAATTCGCCAAGAGAGCGGCACCAGGAGTTCCTTGGCCTAAATTAAAAAGATGGCCGACAAGTACCCTATGCTGCTCGATGTTAACAAGAGGAAGAAGCTCAAGAAGCACAGGCAGAGCGTAGCTAAGTTCGAGAGGATTTACGGCTCTACCAAAGATATCTTGGACATCTCCTCTACCTTTTTCAAGCGAGTAGATCCGTAGCGTCCAGTTAAGGACCTATAGGGAAATCAGTGGAAGCTCTGCGACACCTAATGAGGAGTATGTGGGGAAACCAGTGGAAGCTGGTAGCTCTACAGTACCTAACAAGGACCCTGTTGCGAAACCAGCTTCTCCTCGCAAAAGAGTAAAGATGGAGCCTGCTACCGGCGCACCCTAGTCTGGGTCTGTGATTGAACTGGTTATCATCTTTAAAATGCAGCCTTAGGTACAGTTAAAAAGATAATCTTATAATTAGATCATAAAGATTTAAATGAGCCAGCAGCTTGATGAAGGGTCTCAAAAGACCAGGCCCCTTAAAATGTTTCCCTCTAAGTGAATACGAACCGACAATGGACATTGATGGCGTTGTGCTTCGTTGAATATTGCTTGGTTGGTGGTGTTACGTTACGTTTGATGTCAAGTACACTTTGAGTGCATTTTAAACGGGTGTTTGGTGGCGGTTTAAATGTTCGTGTGTAAATATTTTTGCATTTTTTTCCTACTTAGATTCTCCCTTATTGATTTCTAAGCTGTAGTGATTTTTTTCTTTTGTGTTTTTCTAGTTTCAATATGCTTAAACCATAACAAAAATATAACGTTTTTAAGTTTCTCAAACAACGATTTCTCATTATTGTTGTTAAAATGCAAAAAAAAACTATTAAATATTCATTGCATTTTTTTTAATAAAAATATATGCGGGTCTTATTGAGAAGTAATGTCGGTATAAGGGCTCATTTATATTTTATTACTTTTTCAGTAAATTTTTATGGTTTTCTTATTACTCTTTTTTATTATTGTTTGTTTTATCTTCATTTTATAAACATCACATGATCTCGGAAAAGATTTTATTTTCTTAATTTTTATCAACATTTTTTTTTTGTGTATATAAACAATTTAATCTGTCTTAGAACGTTATTTTTGAAGCTGAATAATTTGTAAATAAAGTAGCAAAAAAAAGTTTTCTATCATATAATCATGGCGTTTACTAAGTTTAAGGGTAACACACCGGTTTAATTATTGGATTCGCTGAATCCAAAATTTTTATTCTTTCGATTTGGTTCTAGTTTTCGAGATATATGCTTTCACTAAGTATAGAGTGGGATAGGGGAGCGTGCTATAGACATATTCAGACAATGCAAATATGAGCACCCTTCCGAATCTATTGAACTTATACTCTCATTTTCCTATGCTTCAAAGTCGGAGATTAAAGTTAATGGGCTCTATGAGGTCCAAATTCTAGAAAATATACTCTTTTACTAACAAATGAATTCTATTCTATGAATCTTTGATAACATTATAGATAAATAAAATAAAACAATTGCTATAATATCAATTGCCGAACAACTAAATAAATATAAGCTTGAAGTGTATCAAAAGAACTTCATTAATAGCTTAGAACTAAAATTAGTCATAATTAACTAGATCAAAGAAAACGATGAAATATTTGTTAATTAAATAAATAATTGAGAATATAAAAAACAGATTTCATTGATAAGAGGGAAAAACCACATTTCTTTTATTTAGTAAAATACGAATATAATAATATAATACGGGAAAATTCTTAATAAATTTAAAAGCTTCAGATTTTTCTAAAGAAATTAATAAAATTTTAAATGAAGTTAAGAAATTCCGTTTCATATTGAATATTTTTTAAACAAGTTTAAGAAAATTCGATTGAAATTTTGGAAATCAAATTAAAATACAAATTTTTAAATTGATAAAATTCCGAATCGAAATTTCTCTATATCTTGTATCTACTCTGTGATTTTATTTTAAGTGTTCAAATTATGAAGTAACGTACAACAAACTTACGTATAAACGAGGGTCTGCCTTGTTATATCTAAGAAAAGACCGTAAATCGTGCATAAGCAAGATGTTACCGTAGTAGAAATTTAAACAAGTAAGAATAGCTATATCGTCGTGCGGGAATTTATGTGCTCTATACGTCAAAAATGCATTTTGAGAAAATGGATCTTGAAGTTTAAACTTAATTTTTCTAAAAAACTTTACGATAGAATTTTGATAGCATCTAGAGCAAAATTCTATTTTTTTAGACTCATTGAAAGGGACCTACGTTTTAACTCCGACTCCGAACGGCAAATGCATTATTTAGAGAAGTTTTACATAGCCTAATACTCAAAACCCGTGGCTAGCTGAGTTATGAGGTGAACCGCCGCTTTTTTGAAAATTTGTTTTTTTTTGGTTCTGGCCAGGTTTGAACTTGGGTCCTCTGGTATGCTAGGCGGATGACTAAGCAGCTATACCACGGCGGCTCACAATGGAATCGGGTGCAGCTCATCTGTTTTTAAGGATATAGAACAAAACAGATACTATTTATCTCAGAAACTAGACGAAACTAGACATACATATATTGTGTGCTATTATTTTTCTCAAAATTTCGAGATTTAAGTTTATGTCATTTTCGGCTAATGGCCTGATATGGGAGCTAGGGTCAATTGTGGATCGATTGTTTCAAAATTTCGGTTTTTATCTGTGCAAAGTTTTAGTAAGAAAATGCAATTATCTGCGAATGTGTCTCAAATCTGGGCTGATTCCTACAAATTTGGGCACACTGATTAAGGTTATAATAAGTAATGTTTATGCTAAATATTGTTAAAACACAACTAAATTTGTGGCTGTAAAGTGCCAAAAACTCTATTCAAGGAAGGCATCCCTATGGAAGGTACCCGAAATTGTAACCCCATTTTACTCAAAAAGTATAATTTCATCAAATTATCTTTAAAGTTACGACCCCTGTAATTTGAAAATAATTTTTGTACTTTTTTGGATATTTAAAAGACTTGCGAATGTGTCTTGTATGGGAGGTATGGTTAAATCTGGGCCGATTCCTACAAAATTGGGCTCACTGATTAAGGTTATAATAAGTAATATTTATGCTAAATATTGTTAATATACAACTAAATTTGTGGCTGTAAAGGGCCAAAAACTCTATTTCGGGAAGGCATCCCTATGGGAGATACCCGAAATAGTAAACCGATTTTACCCAAAAAGTATAAATTCATAAAATTATTAAAAGAACTCAGGGAGTAATAATGAGTCGATCGGTATACTAAAAGATAGACCAACATTTCTATTCGTTAAGAAGTGGCAGACCTTGGTCGGAGTCTTTTTGGTACCAAGAACCGGCTGCCATGGAAACACTGGGAAGAAATCGTGATGCATCGATTGTGCGGCTGGGTTTCAGTTTTAATAGTTTTGCTTCTGTTAATCAATTGTGAAATAAATTGGAATAAATCGATTGTGCTGATTTTTTGTAGTTCTGAATCTGCATTTAAGGAAATATGCACGGTTTTTTAAATTATTCCCTAAAAAAAGAAGATTTTGGCCTCGAACTTGGTTTTAAAAACAACTCATCATCTTCATTTGAGACGTTTTTATGGTCATTGCAAAAAAAAAAGGATATTTCAATTATTTCTAAAGTGAAATGAAAAGTTGATTAACATTTAATAGTCGTTAATTTAATACTTCCATTAATTCAAAATGTTTGGAACATGTGAACGATGACGATGAACTGTCGTCGTTCATGCAAAGTCAGTAGCCGCCCACTAAACTAAAAAAATTATCATGATTTTTAGTTTTTTTTTCCACTTTTCCTCTCTCACAACTGCATAAACAATTTTTGTTTTTTTGAATTAATTAAAAGAAATGAAAAATTTTTACTTGTTTTATATCAATAACATACAAGTGTTAATTTAATTGTTTAGAAAAAGAGTCGGGAAAAAATCAAATAATAATATAATTTTAAAAATGAACTTGAAATAAAAAATATAATACAAAATTTTTAAACGATGATGACGAGGGGAAAACAATCTAAATACACATAAAATATTTTTTGCGATAACAAAAAATAAACAATTATTGCTTTTGAAGCTATTTTTTTCGAGCTACAGCTTTTTTATGGAATGTAGTAAAAAGAGAAGCAAACTGCTTTACATTTTTAAAGTTTCTCAGAAAAGATTAGAGGCTGTTAATAGGTTTAAAGTTTAACCCTTTCAGTTTTATTTTGAAATTTCGAAATATTAGAATTTGAAATATTTTGTGGGTTTATTTTTTCGTGGATGCACAACAAAAATTGACTATTTATAGGAAATTTTTCGAAAATTTATAATTTATAGGAAATTTTTCGAAAATTGACTATTTATAGGAAATTTTTCGAAAATTTATAATTTATAGGAAATTTTTCGAAAATTGACTATTTATAGGAAATTTTTCGAAAATTGACTATTTATGGGAAATTTTTCGAAAATTGACTATTTATAGGAAATTTTTCGAAAATTGACTATTTATAGGAAATTTTTCGAAAATTGACTATTTATAGGAAATTTTTCGAAAATTGACTATTTATAGGAAATTTTTCGAAAATTGACTATTTATAGGAAATTTTTCGAAAATTGACTATTTATAGGAAATTTTTCGAAAATTGACTATTTATAGGAAATTTTTCGAAAATTGACTATTTATAGGAAATTTTTCGAAAATTGACTATTTATAGGAAATTTTTCGAAAATTGACTATTTATAGGAAATTTTTCGAAAATTGACTATTTATAGGAAATTTTTCGAAAATTGACTATTTATAGGAAATTTTTCGAAAATTGACTATTTATAGGAAATTTTTCGAAAATTGACTATAGGAAATTTTTCGAAAATTGACTATAGGAAATTTTTCGAAAATTGACTATAGGAAATTTTTCGAAAATTGACTAATTATAGGAAATTTTTCGAAAATTGACTAATTATAGGAAATTTTTCGAAAATTGACTAATTATAGGAAATTTTTCGAAAATTGACTATTTATAGAAAGAAGATTTGACCAATTTTAGGAAGTTTTTCGAAAATTGAATTTTTATAGGAAATTTTTCGAAAATTGACTATTTATAGGAAATTTTTCGAAAATTGACTATTTATAGGAAATTTTTCGAAAATTGACTATTTATAGGAAATTTTTCGAAAATTGACTATTTATAGGAAATTTTTCGAAAATTGACTATTTATAGGAAATTTTTCGAAAATTGACTATTTATAGGAAATTTTTCGAAAATTGACTATTTATAGGAAATTTTTCGAAAATTGACTATTTATAGGAAATTTTTCGAAATTTGACTTTTTATAGGAAATTTTTCGAAAATTGACTATTTGTAGGAAATTTTTCGAAAATTGACTATTTATAGGAAATTTTTCGAAAATTGACTATTTATAGGAAATTTTTTGAAAATTGACTATTTATAGGAAATTTTTCGAAAATTGACTTATTGAAGGAAATTTTTCGAAAATTGACTTTTTGAAGGAAATTTTTCGAAAATTGACTATTTATAGGAAATTTTTCGAAAATTGACTATTTATAGGAAATTTTTCGAAAATTGACTATTTATAGGAAATTTTTCGGAAATTAACTATTTAAAGGAAATTTTTTTGAAAATTGACTATTTAAAGGAGATTTTTTTGAAAATTGACTATTTATAGGAGATTTTTTTGAAAATTGACTATTTATAGGAAATTTTTCGATAATTGACTATTTATAGGAAATTTTTCGAAAATTGACTATTTAAAGAAATTTTTCGAAAATTGACTATAGGAAATTTTTCGAAAATTGACTATAGGAAATTTTTCGAAAATTGACTATAGGAAATTTTTCGAAAATTGACTAATTATAGGAAATTTTTCGAAAATTGACTAATTATAGGAAATTTTTCGAAAATTGACTAATTATAGGAAATTTTTCGAAAATTGACTATTTATAGAAAGAAGATTTGACCAATTTTAGGAAGTTTTTCGAAAATTGAATTTTTATAGGAAATTTTTCGAAAATTGACTATTTATAGGAAATTTTTCGAAAATTGACTATTTATAGGAAATTTTTCGAAAATTGACTATTTATAGGAAATTTTTCGAAAATTGACTATTTATAGGAAATTTTTCGAAAATTGACTATTTATAGGAAATTTTTCGAAAATTGACTATTTATAGGAAATTTTTCGAAAATTGACTATTTATAGGAAATTTTTCGAAAATTGACTATTTATAGGAAATTTTTCGAAAATTGACTATTTATAGGAAATTTTTCGAAATTTGACTTTTTATAGGAAATTTTTCGAAAATTGACTATTTGTAGGAAATTTTTCGAAAATTGACTATTTATAGGAAATTTTTCGAAAATTGACTATTTATAGGAAATTTTTTGAAAATTGACTATTTATAGGAAATTTTTCGAAAATTGACTTATTGAAGGAAATTTTTCGAAAATTGACTTTTTGAAGGAAATTTTTCGAAAATTGACTATTTATAGGAAATTTTTCGAAAATTGACTATTTATAGGAAATTTTTCGAAAATTGACTATTTATAGGAAATTTTTCGGAAATTAACTATTTAAAGGAAATTTTTTTGAAAATTGACTATTTAAAGGAGATTTTTTTGAAAATTGACTATTTATAGGAGATTTTTTTGAAAATTGACTATTTATAGGAAATTTTTCGATAATTGACTATTTATAGGAAATTTTTCGAAAATTGACTATTTAAAGGAAATTTTTCGAAAATTGACTATTTATAGAAGATTTTTTAAAATTCGACCAATTTTAGGAAATTTTTCGAAAATTGACTCTTTATCGTAAATTTTTCGAAAATTTACTTTTAATAGGAAATTTTTGAAAATTTACTTTTAATAGGAAATTTTCGAAAATTTACTTTTAATAGGAAATTTTCGAAAATTTACTTTTAATAGGAAATTTTCGAAAATTTACTTTTAATAGGAAATTTTCGAAAATTTACTTTTAATAGGAAATTTTTCGATAATTGACTATGTATAGGAAATTTTTCGATAATTGACTATTTATAGGAAATTTTTTAAAAATTGTCTATTTATAGGAAATTTTCCGAAAATTGACTATTTATAGGAAATTTTTGGAAAATTGACTATTTATAGGAAATTTTTGGAAAATTGACTATTTATAGGAAATTTTTGGAAAATTGACTATAGGAAATTTTTGGAAAATTGACTATAGACAATTTTTCGAAGATTACATATTGTTTTCTATGAAAAAGAAAAAACTGTTTACTTATAGCAAATTTATAACCGAATTTCTTCGAAAACCTAATAATACCAGTATCTTAAACGTGATGGCTACCTCCACACCTCTTCGATGTATTTAAAAAAGTACGTCGTATTTCTTCTATAATTATATTAACAATGTTTATTTTTCTCATTCATATACAATTAGTCTACTAATGTATTGTACAATGTGTATAAGGTTTTCTTCATTCTATGATTAAAATTGTAGTCAAGAAATTTAAACAATTTCAAGTATGTACTTCTATTATTTTAATAAAAATGTACTTTAACTGTTTAAAGTTGTAATAAAAAGTTTAATTATTAAAAAATTATAAAGTAAAAATACCTTCGAAGGTCATTATCAAGAGTATTACTTTCTGTTGTTCTGCCAAGAATTAATTGTCTGACCTAAGCGGTTTGTTTGTCACCTTAAATTTACCGACACCATAATACTACCCAGTCAGGTTTTTAAATTTCGAAAAAACACCTTTGATTACATTTGAGAAGAGAATATCATGAACAATTTTTAAATTGTTTTTAAAAAGTTGTTAAAAAATAAATTCCAAACGAGACCAAACCAAAAATAACTAAAATATGCTAATTAAAATTAGAAATATTGTATTTGAAAATATTATTGTCATAACAAATGTTTGTATTATAATTCTAGTATTTCTACTTTTACGTCACTATGTTATTTAGTTTCCAAGTAAATTTGTCTCCAACGAGTTTGTGCTTCAATAATTGTCTTACTGCTATTAAGTATTTTTATAATACTCTACACGAATATAGCGGAGAAGGAAATTATAAGTTTGTATTTATGTTTGTAACGCACAGAAATACTGTTTTCAGACCCAACTTTGGGTATACCAACAATAAAATTTGTTAATAACACTTTATTTTATTACTCTAAATAGTTTCCTCAGAGGGCAATTCAACGATTTCAGTACTCGAAACTAATTTTCGATACCATTGTTAAAGCAGCATTTGTTTCAAAATATTCCTTGGGTTCAACGATTTTCTCTTCTTCGCTCTTAATTTCCTTCTACAGAACATTATCTTTAGACCTGAGAACAGGAAAATGATGCTAAGGGTTAGATCCGGAGACTATGTTGCATTCGGAAACAATTTGAAGCCCAATTTATGCAAATTTGCCTTCTTTTTCGTAGAAATTGTAAAGACGTGCATTGTCTCGATGAGAAAGTATTTTTTTTTTTTGCAATTTCTTTAATCAAACGCTCCAATAACTCTTTGTTATGGTCGCTGACGATAGTCGTTCATTTCCAAGATATTCGATAAAAATTACACAATACCTTTCACAAAATTCTGATGCAATCGCGAAATGATGGAGCCATGTTTCATTTATTGTCACATATGCACTAAAATAAATCGTATTTGTTTACGTTAGAACAGCTCAAAACACTTAAACGATTGTGAGCTCAAGAGCAAGGTTGGCCATTATTTGCGTGGCAGGGAAATAAGAAATCACAATGAATAAGAAAATTGTTGGACACAATAATTCTTATTCATTCTGTCACGCAAATAAGATATAATGTGTGGTTTTCACTCTGTCTAGAATTAGGGAAAATCCTCCTAAAGAGATAACCTAAGTAACCATTAAAACGCGTCGAGGAAAGGTTTCCCTCGAAACATTTTTTTGTTTTATCAAAAAACTATTAATTACAATAATAAATAATTGTAATAAATTGGGATCTTAGTGCAATACACTAAAGTAAAACTTTTTCTTTACTCATACTCACAAAAAATACAATAACAAAACTTACAGCAAATATAATCTCAGCGCTTATTCTCATTTTAAGATTGAGCACTTTCATTTAAAAACGCTCTCCATTTGGCCAACCTTACTCTAGAGGCAGATACTTTGAACCGAAGTTTTGCTTATCCTAATAATCATTCCCAATATGTCCATCAGGCTTCTTTGATATCTTTAGAGCAATGTTGGGCAAAGTCTCTCAGATTCTCTCTTATTTTGTATTTTGCTACCCCTAGGGTTAGCAAAATACAAAATCAGAGAGACTTTGCCCAACATTGCTTTAGAGTCTTTTGCGAAAAAGCTAAGGGGGTTAATCCGTAACTCGATTCGAAAGAAGTTCTATTCGAAATACAATGCTTTAAGCATACAAGTTCAAAACATTTTATTTTCGAATGGAGATACGGAGTAACCCTCCAACATCCTTTTTACTTGGAGTACGATTTATGTTTCGGGAATTGCAAATAAAAACATATTAAGTATTGCTCATCGCCGGCCACTACTTTCACCCATCTTTCGGGCAGCGTACGAATCTCACATTGAAAAAACTGGTCATCTTTGGAAGCAATCCACGAATTGATCCAATTTTTAATTTCTTCATAAGACCGGAAGTGCTGTTTAGCCAGGCCATGTGCCTTTGATCGAAACAAGTGATAGTCCGAAGAAGCAATGTCTGAAGAATACGGCAGGTGGAGTAGGACTTCCCATTTCCAAGTATGTCTTGGCCACTTTCGCTACATGGGTTCCAGCATTGTTATAATGTAAAATTACAATACTTTGGTGTCTGTCGTTGTATTTCGGCCGATTGTCTTTCAATGCTCGGCTCAAACGCATTAATTGCGTTCGATAACGATCGCCTGTTATTGTTTCTGTCATTTTTAATAACTCTTATTTAACTACGCGGAGCTGGTCCCACCAAATACGAAGCATAACCTTGAAACCGTAAATATTTGCTTCTGCCATCGACATGGAAGTACGACCGGGATATATTCATGATTTTTATGCTTGTGAGTATCGTAATGTGAACCGCCGTGGTATAGCAGGTAGTCATCCGCCAAGCATACCAGAGGTCCAAGTACGATCCCTGGCCAGATCCACTTGAAATTAAAAAAAGCGGTTCACCTCATAACTCGGTTAGCCACTGGTCATTGAGTATTATGCTCTGTAAAACATCTCTAACTAATGAACTTGCCGTTCGGAGCCGAAGTTAAAAGGTAGGTCTCTTTCAATGAGTCCAAAAATATAATCGGATGGAGCTTATTGTCTCAGAGAAGTACCCCTTGTTTCTGAATCATTCCCAATGATCCTGCTAAATCATGGTTGCGTTTGACAAGAGTCTTGAACAAGTAATGCCTCTAATGCTGCATCTTCGAATACCTTCTTTCCTTGACCGCCCTTCCGGTCTTCGACGCAAAATTCAGCGTTCTTGAAGCGTTGAAACCACTAGCTAGCCACGTTCTTTCACTAATAGCGACCTTACTATAGGTATTTAAAAACATTCGATGAAGCAAATTCTCGCAAATGGCAAGAATTTGGCTCGTAACCTGACATGTTTTATCTAGAATAAGTTTATGATGCAGACACAAATTGACTAATATTTCGATGGCGTTATATTTAAAAATATGCTCAGTTTACCTGAGCATATAATTTTGGACTATCTTTAAGCAATTCGTCGGCGACGAAACAATGAGCACAAATTAATTCACAATACCGGCGATATACTGTAGATTTTGAATGCGCTTTATGTTCATACAAAGAACTGAGTTCATCGACACATTTTTGTTGAGATAATCCACGGCGAAAGTTGTAAAAAATAACACAGCCCAACGAGAAAAATTTTGCTTTCAAATTTTTACTCACTTTGTATACATTTTATATAGGTCTCCAATTCCAATTTTTGAATCAGCTCTAGTTTTCGAGATATATATTTTTTATATAAGGTAGTTACGAGATTTTTAGTAACATAACTGAAGAACAGTTTAACCTACTTAGCAAAAAGAAAAAATCAAAATTTATCTGCAATATTACCTTCATGCTGACCTAACATAATATTTACTTTACTCAATAGTTTTGGAGATATAGCCGAATATATGAAGAATAGATATTTAAAATTTTTTTGTTTTAAAAAAAAAATGAAAATTTCTTTATTTTTTATGAATTTTTGAAAAATAAAATTTATAAAAAAATTGTTCCATCCAAAGTTAGTGATATCTCCGAAACTACTTCATGGAATCAAAATTATGTTAATGTAGTGTAAAGATAATATTGTAGACGAATTTCGATTTTTTTTATTTTTACAAAATAGAAAGAACGGGTTTTTAGTTACGTTATTATAATTTGGTTAACTATGTAATTTTCTTAAAAAATTAATATCTTGAAAACTAGAGCTGATACAAAAAAAGTAATTTAGAAGTATTGAAGCCCAGTGCTATTAGCATTCAAACTGACTAACAAAAAAAGTTTAATTTTGTCGGGCTGGGTAATTGAAAGGAAACCTTTTCTTAAAATATTAATTTTTTTGTGTAAACGATTTATGAACTCACAATAAACAGATTAATGCATAAATTAATCGTTCTTGGGAATCTCATGGCTTTAGTTTTTGCACTAACTGCACCTTGTATGTGAAAAGATGTAAAATTCCCTTTAATATTTTGCGTAAAAACCGCCGAGCTCAGCAGAGCGCCTTCGAGTTGATGTTTCAGGATTCTCCTCAACACTCTCCAGAACGCGTTGAATATTTGCTTTACTAATAACAGAATGTGGTCTTCCGCTTCGTGGAAGATTCCTCACTGAGCCTTGTTCCTGAAAACGTGTCACTAAGCGTCGAATCATTGTTTCGGATCGTGAATTCCGTACATTAAAATGACGACGATAGGCTCGTTGAGTTTGAATTATTGATCGTTGATGATGTTCAAAATAAAGTTCTATGATTTTGGTTCGCTGGATAACGTGGTAACCTTTCATAATTAATCTCCCAGATTGATTTTACAAGTCCTTAAAAGAAAAATAATAATAATAATTAAATTAGAGAAGTTATTAATTTTTCAAATCCGTTCGCGACTTTTGGCCACCCTGTACTTGTAGATCAAAAAGTTGTGAGCATGTTTTTGCTAAAAAGTGTCTAATTTTATTATAGTGTTGCCAGTTCCCGAAATATAAATGGTTCCCCTCGCAGACATTTTGTTCAAACTAACAAAAGTTGCTTCACACAAAATGTTATTTTCACAAACTAAAAGTCCGACAGATGTTAAATTTACACACGTATCTTTTGAAAGTTGGGGCAAACTTAAAAACAAGTAAAAAGTCCAATAGTCGGTCAAGCCCGACCATACGATACTCTTCAATACTAAGGTCAAAGGTCTGTTCATTTTTCGTGCATAAAGACAAATATTTGCTAAATTTTGGTATCATACAAACTTTTTCTCTAGACTTATATATTTAAGCAGTTTACGTTATTTGGACTTATAGGGAATCAATTACTGATTCTCTCGAAATTTAGTTAATTGATAACAGTTTTTGCAAAAAATATATAATTATGTAAATAAACATAAAATTGTCATTATCTTAAGATTTACGAGCTTTTTAGTGATTTTTGTCTCATTTAGTGCGTTTTAACAGAAGAGTTTGTTGGGAGCTATGGTCAAATATGGACCGATTTAAGCGAAATTTGATACTTAGTGAAAACAAGTGATTTTGGTTTACTGAAGCAGTATCTGTTTGATATTTGTGGCCAAAATATCAATTACAGGAAGCGGGACCTGGGAGGTACCATAAGTAATATACCGATTTTGACTTTCCCACTATCAAAAAACTATCTGCGCCAAATTTAATTAAATTATCTTTAGAATTGCGACTTTTCTTTTGATTACGAGGTTTACATGGGGTCCAGACGGACAGACTGACATCGTTAAATCGACTCAGGAATTTATTCCAAAAATATTGGTATACTTAAAGGTGGGTCTAAGACCAATATTTCTACGCGTTACATACAGACGGTCCAGACGGACAGACTGACATCGTTAAATCGACTCAGGAATTGGTATACTTTAGAATTGCGACTTTTCTTTTGATTACGAGGTTTACATGGGGTCCAGACGGACAGACTGACATCGTTAAATCGACTCAGGAATTTATTCCAAAAATATTGGTATACTTAAAGGTGGGTCTAAGACCAATATTTCTGCGCGTTACATACAGCAGCACAAACTTATAACAAATATGGTGGTGAAGGGTATTGATATGGATTAAATATATTTAGCGCCATAATCATATGTGCCAGCCTACGAACTTTTTAGTCCACAATCAGTCCATTTTTGAGCAAAGAATAAACGAATAAACTGTCTACTTTCAAAAACTACTAAAATTCACAAAAAAGCTCTTGAATTCGAAGGTATTGAGTGATTTGCGTATAATGATATTTTTGTTTTCTAAAATATACATTTCTATATAATAGGTCCACATTAAATCTTAGATCCCATATAAGACCCAGTGTCGAAAAAGACTTAAATATTCATAAGTTTCATGAAAATATTTGTGAGGTGACGAAACATTTATCGAGATATCTCTAAACATTCAAAATCTTAAACATTTGTTGATAACCGGTACACATATGGTCGGTCGGTTATGAGCGACTATATATACTTTCTTACTGGTTTTATTTTTTGTATTTTATTCTACGTTTGCAATCTTATCTCATCTGCTTTGTTTGTAATTCTAGTTTGTTTTTGTGATTATTATTTTTCAATTGTTTGTTTTATATATTTTAAACGTGATTTTTTTTTGTTGCCAATTCTACATAGTTCCATGGTCCTATGACTCATATTCGTCATATTTGGAAATATTTTTGTTTATGTAAACTTTGGACGATTTGAAATGAAACTATTGTATTTATAATATAATAAAAAAAATACAACGCGACTTTTTTTATTTTGAATCTATGTATGTATTAGAAGCTGTTAGAGGTTCTCATATAGTGAAATCTCTTTTTTGCTTAATTACTTGATCTTAAGGTTAATGAAAGTGTAGTTTAATCTTAATGGAAGTGTTTTTTTTCATGTTCCTAAAACTTTAGCATTTTTTAAGTATAAAAATAACTAAAATTTTGTATAGAAATATTAATATACCAGCGCAGATCCGCTTTAAGAACCTTGATTTTATTTGACATTTTATGATTCATTGCAGCGATATGTTTTCGGGATAGGAGTACTTTTAAAACCCATGCATATTTTTCGATCAAAATAACATAGAAACAAAAGTTGTAGTTTTTCAAATATTTTGGGACGTCAAACATTTAATTAAAAAGTTTTACTGTGATGTATTGCACTAAGATCCCAATTTATTACAATTATTTACTATTGTAATAAATAGTTTTTTGATAAAACCAAAAAATGTTGGTGGGGAAACCTTCCTCGACGCGTTTCGATGGTTGGTTATACAATCTCATCAGGAGGATTATCCCTAATTCTAGACAAAGCGAAAACCACACATTATATCTTATATTGAGGCACAGAATAAATACGAATTATTATTGTGTCCAACAAATATCAAGATAAAGCGAAGATTATCTGATTAACTATTTATTACAATAACAAATAATTGTAATAAACTGGGATCTTAGTGCAATACACTACAGTAAAACTTTTTAATTAAAAGTTGTAGTGTTTGAATTTAGGAATCGTAAAAGGTGTTAAAATCTATAATATTATCCAAAGATGTCTGGGCTATAGGCTTTTGAGCTATATTTTCTAATTTATTAATTTGTTTTCACTTTATATTTATAAGTGCACTTAATCTAAGGTCCTAATCTTATCTTTACGTGAGTTTTAATCCATCACAATTGTATAAGTATAAATTATTTTGGATTTAACAAAACCTCCTCTGTTGCTGTAGCAAATGAACATTTGCATTATTTTGCTTATCAGGTTTTTAGGGGCGTTTAAAGCATGTATTCAATCAATGAAATGTATTATCAATTAATGGGACTTAAACATACAAAATGTAATGTTTGAAAACTCAAGCATAAATTATTATGAGGCGAGGATAAATAAAAGTTTTGAAATTTTTTAAATATTTAGTTTTATTAAAAAAAAATAGATTTTCTTCTTAATCAATTTTCCTAAAACTATTCTCCTCTTTCTTACAGATCATTCATCATTAACATCCATTTAAAAGTAGCAGCAGCCGTTAAAAATCCAAGAAAAACGTGTGATTAACCGTCCTCTAAGGAATAATTACCACACCAGCATTAATTTAAACATTCTCAGCTCTAAAATAAAATAAAAACAACTCCTACTTCTCTTTTATTTTATATTTTGTATATTTTTTTTTCTCTACTTTCCGTAACTTTCGTAATTTTTCTTAAGAATTAAAATCAATTTTTAAAGTCTCTTCTTACATTTACAAGAAAAAAAAAAACGAAAGCAAAGAAGAAATTTTTACATTTGAAAAAAAAAGAACGTCGCGAAAAGATTAAATAAGAAAAACCCCAAAACACAGCAATAATGGCAACAACACCACGTTCTGGTGGCTCTGCGGGTGGTACAGCTCAACGTCCCAATGGTACATCGCAAAATAAAAGTTGCCAATTTAAATTGGTTCTGTTGGGCGAATCGGCTGTGGGTAAATCTTCGCTGGTCCTGCGTTTTGTAAAGGGACAATTTCACGAATACCAAGAGAGTACGATAGGAGCAGCATTCCTAACACAAACCATATGCATAGAAGACACAGTGGTTAAATTTGAGATATGGGATACTGCAGGTCAAGAAAGGTAGGTTGTGTTTCCTCTTTATTAAAGCGGGATTAATGACTTTTGAAATAATATATTTTTTCTTTTATATTTTATAGATACCACAGCTTAGCTCCCATGTATTATAGAGGTGCGCAGGCCGCTATTGTTGTTTATGACATACAAAATCAAGACAGTTTTCAACGTGCAAAAACTTGGGTCAAGGAACTGCATAAACAAGTGAGTCTAAGATTGATATATATGTAGCATTTTCATAGCATATACAGATCACCTGTGATCGTCTGACCTATTTAAACATCTCATAATACAAAACGCCCCTCTGATCTCACCAAATATAGAACATTAGCTTGTCATATATATTTGGCTTCGGCGTTGAGATTTGCTTCTCCAAAATACCATATATGTTATCATTGACACAAACCATATAAGCAAAAGTTCAGCTACGCCGATCTCGTTTCTTTTTGTCCAAACTATTTTAACATCCCATGACATAAAACGCCCTTATATCTCCCAAATGTAGAGCATTAGCTTAGCGTCATGGATATTTGGCTTCGTCGTTGACTTGGCTAGTTAAATTTTGCTTCTCCAAAATACCATATATGTCATTATTGACACAAACCATATGAGCGAAAGTTCCGCTATGCCAAACCAATTTTTAGAAAATTGACAATTTATAGGAAATTTTTCGAAAATTGACTAGTTTTAGGAAATTTTTCAAAAATTGACTAGTTTAAGGAAATTTTTCGAAAATTGACTATTTTTTGGAAATTTTAAAAAAAAAATTTACTATTTCTTGGAAATTTTTCGAAAATTTACTATTTATAGGAAATTTTTCGAAAATTGACTATTTATAGGAAATTTTTTGAAAATTTACTATTTCTTGGAAATTTTTCGAAAATTGACTATTTATAGGAAATTTTTCGGAAATTGACTATTTCTAGGAAATTTTTCGAAAATTTACTATTTCTAGGAAATTTTTCGAAAATTTACTATTTCTTGGAAATTTTTCGAAAATTGACTATTTATAGGAAATTTTTCGAAAATTGACTATTTATAGGAAAATTTTCGAAAATTGACTATTTATAGGAAATTTTTCGAAAATTGACTATTTATAGGAAATTTTTTGAAAATTGAATATTTATAGGAATTTTTTCGAAAATTGACTATTTATAGGAAATTTTTCGAAAGTTGACCATTTAGAGGAAATTTTTTGAAATGTGACTATTTTTAGGAAACTTTAAAAAATTGAATATTTATAGGGGAATTTTTAAAAATTGCTTTTTTTATTCCTGAAAAGCTTTCCCTTAAAAATGCTACTTATGTGATGTTTATTTCTTCAACGCTTTTGATTTCTGTTACTGTATACTTCTTATTTTATCAAAGTTCATTGAAACTTCTTTTATATTCGTAAATGCGCATTATTTATTACTTTGTTTTGCTTCCAAATTACTTTATATTTTGAGCACATGCATCATATGCAAACGATACCATGACATCATCATCATGACAATCTTACAAACAAACAATTTGTTTAAATGCATTTATGCAAATATTTAAAAAATTCTAACCAAATTTCGAAATTGTTTCAAATGTTTAATTTCATTTTAAAGTAATTAACAATCCAGTATTAAGGGGTTCATTGGAATGATATTAAATTCTATGTTTGCTTAACAAACAAATTTTTAATAAAACATTCATAAAAATTGATATTTAAATAAAATAAATTTCTTTTTTTTAACATACAAGAATTTAGAGTTCAATGATCTAAATAATTTCTTAAGCGATTACAATTTAAATTTCTTTTAAATCTTTAAAAAACAATATTTTTAACACATATTTTATTTTGTCCTCTCCTTTTAGGCCTCACCTAACATCGTTATCGCCCTGGCCGGTAATAAAGCGGATTTATCAAATATACGTGTTGTAGAATATGAAGAAGCTAAACAATATGCCGAAGAAAATGGTTTGTTATTTATGGAAACATCAGCAAAAACTGGCATGAATGTTAACGATATTTTCTTGGCTATTGGTAATTATAACATTTGAATATTTTTTTTAACTTAATCAGTTTTGAAATAATTTTGATTTTTTTGTTTCGAATATTTCCAGCTAAGAAATTACCTAAAAACGATGGAGCCAATAATCAAGGCGCAGGTGCTGGCAGAAGACTAAATGAAAATGAAAATAACCGACAGACGAACAATTGCTGCAAGTGATGTCTTTTTGTAGGTTAGTATTCAAAAGAATTTACTTCAAAATTTCCTATAACAAGTCAATTTTCAAAAAATTTCCTATAAATAGTCAATTTTTGAAAACTTTCCTAAAAATAGTAAATTTTCATAGTTTTTTATAAGTAGTCAATTTTCGAAAAATTCCTATAAATAGTCAATTTTCAAAAAATTTCGTATAAAAAATTAATTTTCGAAAAATTTCCTACAAATAGTCAATTTTCGAAAAATTTCCTATTAATAGTCAATTTTCAAAAAAATTTCCTATAAATTTCCTATTTAATAGTCAATTTTCAAAAAATTTTCTATAAACTGTCAATTTTCAACAAATTTTCTATAAATAGTAAATTTTCGAAAAAATTCCTTTAATATAGTTAATTTTCGAAAAATTTACCATAAATAGTTTGCGAAAAATTTCCTAGAAAAAGTCAATTTTTGAAAAATTTACTATAAATAGTCAATTGTCGAAAAATTTACTAGAAATAGTCAATTTTCAAAAAATTTCCTATAAGTAGTCAATTTTTGAAAAATTTCCTATAAATAGTCAATTTTCGAAAAATTTCCTATAAATAGTCAATTTTCGAAAAATTTCCTATAAATAGTCAATTTTCGAAAAATTTCCTATAAATAGTCAATTTTCGTTTAATTTTCTATAAATGGTGAATTTTTGTTAAATTCCCTTTAAATATTCAATTTTCGAAAAATTTCCTATAAAAAGTCAATTTTCGAAAAATTTCCTGTAAAAAGTCAATTTTCGAAAAATTTCCTATATAAAGTCAATTTTCGAAAAATTTCCTATATAAAGTCAATTTTCGAAAAATTTCCTATAAAAAGTCAATTTTCGAAAAATTTCCTATAAAAACTCAATTTTCGAAAAATTTCCTATAAAAAGTCAATTTTCGAAAAATATCCTATAAAAAGTCAATTTTCAACAAATTTCTTATAAAAAGACAATTTTCGAAAAATTTCCTATAAAAAGTCAATTTTTGAAAAAATTCCTATAAAAAGTAAATTTTCGAAAAATATCCTATAAAAAGTCAATTTTCGAAAAATTTCCTATAAAAAGTCAATTTTCGAAAAATTTCCTATAAAAAGTCAATTTTCGAAAAATATCCTATAAAAAGTCAATTTTCAACAAATTTCTTATAAAAAGACAATTTTCGAAAAATTTCCTATAAAAAGTCAATTTTCGAAAAAATTCCTATAAGAAGTCAATTTTCGAAAAATATCCTATAAAAAGTCAATTTTCGAAAAATTTCCTATAAAAAGTAAATTTTCGAAAAATTTCCTATACAATTTTTTTGGAAATTTAGTATTTAAAAATAGTATTTAAAAATACTAAATTTCCTATAAATAGTCAATTTTCATTAAATTTCCTATAAATAATCAATTTTTGAAAAATTTCCTATTAATAGTTAATTTTCGAAAAATTTCCTACAAATAGTCAGTTTTTGAAAAATTTCCTATAAATATTAAATTTTTGAAAAATTTCCTTTAAATAGTCAATTTTTGTTAAATTTCCTATAAATATTCATATTTCGAAAAATTTCCCATAAATAGTAAATTTTCAAAAAATTTCTTATAAATAGTCAATTTTCGAAAAATTTTCTACAAAATTTCCAATTTTCGAAAAAATTTTCTTTAAATATTTAATTTTTTTTTTGAAAAATTTCCTATTAATAGTCAATTTTTGAAAAATTTTCTATAAAAAGTCAATATTTGAAAAATTTCCTTTAAATAGTTAATTCTCGAAAAATTTCCTATAAATAGTAAATTTTTGAAAAAGTTCCCATAAATATTCAATTTTCGAAAAATTTCCTTTAAATAGTCCATTTTCAAAAAAAAATTCTAAAAGTTGTAAATTTTGGAAAAATTTCCTATACATAGTAAAGTTTCGAAAAATTTTCTTAAATATTATATTTTTAAAAAATTTCCTTTAAATACTCAATTTTTGAAAATTTCCTTAAAATACAATTTTCGAAAATTTTTCTAAAAATAGTAAATTTCTAAAAAAAATTCCTTTAAATTCTCAATTTTCGAAAAATTTCCTATAAATAGTCAATTTTCGTTAAATTTCCTATAATATTCAATTTTCGAAAAATTTCCCATAAATATCAATTTTCGAAAAATTTCCTATAAATATTAAATTTTTGAAAAATTTTCTATAAAAAGTCAATTTTCGAAAGATTTCCTATAAATAGTCAATTTTTGAAAGATTTCCTATAAATAGTCAGTTTTCGAAAAATTTCCTATAAATAGTCAATTTTCGTTAAATTTCATATTTCGAAAAATTTCCCATAAATAGTCCATTTTCGAAAAATTTCCTATAAATATTTAATTTTCGAAAAATTTTCTTTAAATTGTTGATTTTTGAAAAACTTCCTATAAATAGTCAATTTTCGCTAAATTTCCTATGAATATACAATTTTCGAAAAAATTCCCATAAATAGTTAGTTTTCAAAAAAGTTTCTTAGTTTAGTTCTAATTGAGGCTCTAGCTTAAGCTCTACTTGAATTTGTTATTTTGTTATTTTATTAAACATTTTGTTTTCCTTTTTTTTCAGAAAATAAAATTTCCAACGAGAGATTTGAAAAATTTATTATTATGCTGATAATTATAAATAAACAAATATTTAAAATTTAAATTTAATTAAAACAACAAACAAACAAAAAAAAAAAATCCATTTAAACAAAATTATGATGAAATGTGAAAACGATTTATGAAAAAAACAGAGAAAAACTAAAATAACAACAACAAGAGGAAGAAGAACCCTTATATGAAAATTAATAAAAAAAAGAAAACAGAAGAACGATAATAATATTTAATTATAAATTAAACAAAAAATCAACAACAACAACAACTACAACAACACATTATGAGTAAAAACAAAAGAAAAAACATTATGATAAAGATACATAAATAACTTTAATAGAAAATAAAGTCACATTACAACAAAAAAACAACAAAAAAAGTCTTAAAAAAATTTTACAAATTCCAATTCTTTTCCATTCATTTTTCTCGATGTTTGTTCTTTTATTTTTAATATTTACAGCAACATTTTTTTTTTTTTCATTCTTAGTTTTACTTAGTTTTCTCATTTTTTTACTACATTTAAATATTATTATTATTATTACTATTATTACATTTATAGTATATTTGCAATATCTAATATATACAATATATATTTAGTATTTTTTTGGGACGGTTTGTTTTTTGTTATCTTGCTCCTCTTGCATGTACATTTCTATATATTTTTTTTTTAATATTATTAGTAAAAACGGAAAGTGAAATTTATTTATAACAATTGATAAAAAAAGTACATAAAAATATAACTTTAAACATTTTGTGGTTTTTATTTATAAGCGAAGTTTACAAATTCTTGAAAATAGTCTAGCAAATGTAAAATTTTCTTTTGAATTAATACCTACCCTAGTTTACAAACCGTTCATAGTTTACAATCCATTGAAAAATGGTATAGCAAAAGAAAAGAATTTTGTATATTATTTCAATAGAATTTTCTTTCATTTGCTATATCAATTTCCAATGGCTTCAATGCTAGACTATTTGCCACATTTTGTGAACTGGGCTAATATAGAAAAGTTTTTCATTTGCTATATCAATTTGCAAATTCTACTAGACTATTTGCCATCGTTTGTAAACTGGGCTTTTTGCATTTTCTCAACAACAACAAAAAACATTAAGAAAAAAACAAACCAAACAAAAACTTTGAGCTATAAAATTATATAAATAATTCCATTAAAGAAATAGTTAATTACAACAATTATGTTAACAATTTTATTAATTTAATATTACGCAAAAAATAATAATAATAATACATTAACATAATATCAGAACAAACAACAACAATTCCCCCCAAAATTATCCAAAGTCCATAAATGTTAATAAAAAGAAAAGAAGAAAATTTATCGATAAAAAACAAACATTGTTAGAATTATACAACGAAGTTATTAAGAGGTTATTAAATTGATTTTACAAAAAAGAAGGGATTTTAAAAGAATTAAGTCTTTTTCTGTGCAAACCACCCATACAAAAAAAAAAAATTGTGTTGGATCCAGGAAAATGGGCTATGGAAAGAAGAATTAATGGAGTATAACTTGTGGACGTTTGATTTCAGCTTTCCTAAATTGTAGATAGCAAGAAAACTCATGTAAGAAGTTTATTTCACATACGAATAGAGCGCCTTAAAAATAAATTTTTCTGTAATACGTTGTACGATCCGCTGGACAGTCGTACCCAAGTGAATGTGTTCTAGAAAAACGGTTATTTGAAAAAGACATACATACAGTTTTCGGGAACGAGTTCTCTTCAGAATAAATGTCATTGTAGTAGCAATAGAACAGTGTAATACAACTCACATTGCAACAATGCTTCAGTAAAGCAATAAAGTTGGATAACATACTGATAAGTACCTTTGCCATTTTCAAAATAGATTTTAAAGTACTGGATCATACAGGAGAGTTGTATTCCATTTTCGGTCGGATATACATATGTCGTATATATAATAAAGAGATCAGATATACAGCCCAATTATGAATAACAATTCCCTTCGAATTTATACACTTTTCCCTGATTCCCTATTATAAATAAAATCGTAAGTATAAACATAAACTTCGAAAATGGGAAAAAAAAACAAAATTTTCAATTGAAATATTCTTTCACATTCATTTATAGTAAAAAAAAAAATAAGCTCCTGGGGAATTGAACTCACCGGAAATGTTTATAATTGGGCTGATAGTGAAATAACTCCTGCAACTCTTTAAAAGCCAAAACAATTAAATGCTTCTGTGGGCACCTGAAAAATGTGTAAAGTCCATTAAAATGAGTTTTAAGCCATACTGGATTTTTATGCTCAGAACCATAGAGTACCGCATAGAGTGCGATCATATGTTCTACTAAGCACAAAAAAAATAGAAAAAATAGCAAAAAAAAAAATGTATAATGACATTTCTTATATGAAAATGACGTCTTCTAAATGTACTTTTGACGTCTCTTAAATGTACTTGACATTTTCGCCCACAGTCTAGTTCTGGTTTATGCTCAGAACATCAAGAGCTTCTGATTCTTCAATATTTGACAAAATCAAAACTATTTGTACAACCAAAGACAGTATAATATAAAGATATTGCACTCCATACATTAATTAAAGCGGTATACTCTCTTTTTTATGGGACTTTTTAAAACGACCACACTGCAAATCCATATATGGAAGTGCAACATCTTAATATTATAGCTTTCGGAGATTGTATTAAGATCCTGGCATTGGGGGGTTACTGCGTACATCGATTCGAAAGGAATTATTTTCGAAACACTATGCTTTAAGCATACAAATTCCAACAGTTTTATTTTCGAATCGTGATACGCAGTAACCCCCGCCCCCGGGGTTTCTCGTATCATATTTAGGTACTCCTAAAATAATCTTGAGATTCCATCTATAGCAACTTATATAGTGCGATTCTTAAGGTAAAATTCAATCCTATCGAACGCTTTAGAAATATCTTAAGTGCGTGCTGTGGCTTAGCTTTAATTTCTGTAATTATTAATTTCTATTAAAATTATTAATTGCCACACTATCCTTCATTGGCGGTAAACATACAACAATGACACGCCATCGATGTAAAATAAATAAAATTGTCTATAGAACATAAAAATCTTAAGAAATGCTTCTTAATGACAACAAATAGCGCAACTGTTCTAAAAATAGACATGATGTGCAATTACAGTGTTAAATAATATAGAAGCCTTATCTCCCACCTTTCAACTCTCTTCTGTCACCTTTCCAAAGAATGTGTATATCTGTGGCATTATGGAAGAATTGCTTAAGTCGAAAATTGAAGTTTTGACATATCATCAATTTTGTGTAATTTTTCTTCTGCTTGATTTCTGCGAATGATTTATAAATTAATATGTTGGTAACATGTTTATTAGAGGAGAAGGATGAATATTAAAAAATAAACATTGTTAAATTTAGAAGATTTTACGTTTTTATACCCACCATCAAAAAGAATGGGGGGTATATTGAGATTGTCATTCCGTTTGTTATTTCCTTAATATTGGCTCAAAAATCAAAAACGATATATATTCTGAATCCTTATAAAATTCTAAGACGATTGAGCGATGTCCGTCTGTCTGTCTGTTGAAATCACGATAACGCCTAAACGAAAGGAGCTAACTCACTGAAACTTAGCAAAAACATTCCTCATTTATGAGAAAATTTTGGTATTGAAATTGGGCAAAATCGGTTAACATTTGACCATAGCTCCCGTATAACCTCGTCTGGGCTAGTCGCTTATTTGCTAATAACTGACAAATTATAATAGCTATCTAGAAGTTTTCCATAAGCACTAGGCAGCATGTAAAATTTCATCGAAATCGGTTCACATTTAACCATAGCTCCCATATAAAAAACATACGGAAACAGCCTAAATTCCACCTGAAATTCACTTAAATGCCAATAAATGATAAACTGTAGTAGCTTTGACCACCAAATTTAGCACAAATAAGTCTTATGTGAATGCCAGCCAGTGTGCAAAATTTTGTTACAATCGGTCACCATTTGACCATAGCTCCCATATAAAAAACTTACAGAAACACAAAAATACAAAAAGAAAAGGAGATTTATGTCCGTCTGTCTGTCAGATAAAAGCGCGACAGCTCCTTAACTATAAAAGCTAGAGAGACAAAATTTTACAAAAGTATTTCTGATATGTAACAAAAGTTGTATACTGAAAATTTAGTTAGAGCTCCCATATAACCCCGCCCCGGGAAACACATGAATGCTGATAAATTGAATACAATTGTAATAGCTATGACGACTAAATTTAGTATAGAGAAGTTTTATACAACTATTGGTCAGTATATCAAATTTTATAGGAATCGGTCCATATTTGACTATAACTCTCATATAAAATACACTCCCGGAAACCAAAAAATATTTAGCAAGGACCAGTTAAAAGCTATTAAATTAGAAACTGTGATAGCTATTGCCACTAAATTTTGCAAAAATAAGCTTTACATAAATACCAACCAGTGTGTAAAATTTTGTTACAATCGGTCAACATTTGGCTATAATTCTTATATATATATTACATCCCCTTTTTATATCTACAATTAAAAAGATTCGGAGGTACAAGCAGCATATTAAGATTTGTACTAGGGAAACCACTTACATACTTTTGAATGTTGAACTATAAAGCTACTGCAACCGAAGTTATTCCAAATATTTTACCAACAATGACAACTAGCGTAACAACTTTTTTCCAATTTGGTCCACGTTTTGAATTTGCTGCACCCTCGTATATATATGAGATATGTTTCTAAATTTAACACAACTTGATGGTGGGTATATAAGATTCGGCACAGCCGAATATAACACTCTTACTTGTTTATACTTAAGCTCTTTTTCGACCTTAAGTAACTTTAAGCGGTTCTGTTTAAATAACATTTATACAGCTTTGGTGAAGTTAAGCGAAATCGTTATATGATGAAAAGAAATATATGAATTACTTATGTGTACATAAGTTGTTTTGATAAATGCATTATTGATTCAAAAAACTTAAGCTAAAATGCAAACGTACATAACATTGACAAAAACCCGAATTTTTTAAAACGGTCTAAACTCATTTAAGCGCCTTTGCTTCTGTAATGCAATAACTCAATTATCTCTTATGTCGACTTAAGCTACTCTTCAATATTGTAACAGATATAACCCAGTAAGAAAAAAGGTTTATTCTCAAATTGAGGATGATTTAAAAATAAATCTTTTTTCAAAGGTCAAACGTTTGATACTGATTTGAGAATAATAGCGTTCTCAACAAAAAGGGGACTTTATTCTCAAATTGAGAAATGCCTTTATTCTCAAATCATTATCAAACCTCATTCTCAAAGGTTTTTCAAATGTGGATATCATCTTCATGTGGAACATAAATAAAATGGCGTTGTATTTTTGAGTTTGTTTATTTTGTTTTTAAAAACGGTGCATCATATTCGAATTCTTTCGCTTAAAATATAATTTTTTTTATTGTTAGGTTAATTTTAAGAAACAAAGAAAATTTACTTATGCATATTATTATTGAATTTTTAATCTTGAAATTTTTTAAGCAAGGTTTTATGGTCAAATATGGGTCAATTTTAAAAAAATCCAAAAGAAATATCGAATTTCTTTGAAATGCAATGGCATTCCATTAAAATAACTTAAACATTAATTTTATTTAACATAAATTATTTTTTTAATGTTTGAAAAAAAAATTGAAATAAGGTTTGATATCAAATTTATATAACATCATTTTTCAAATTATTCTCAAATCATCTTAGGGTTTGATAATGATTTGAGGATAACCTTTATTCTCAATTTGAGAAGCTATCATTTTTCAAACGTTTATTCTCAAATGAACCCTCATTTGAAAATGAATGTGAATTTCAAACATCTGTTCAGGTTTGAAAAAAGTTTGAAAAAAAAAAAACGTTTGATGACACTGTTCTTACTGGGTAATATATTGTATAGGCAGTATTTGTCTGAGTTTTACTTTTCTTTTCTAAAAAAACCCTGCTTTTGCTAAAACGATCTATTGAACGATATCACGTTTTCGACAGGATGGCTAAGTAAAGCGCAACATTGTTGTAACGGCTCTAACATTTACATTTTTTTTTATCAATTTGTTATTTACGGGGGTTCCGTGAAGAGACCAACGATCCCAGTTGTACCAGAACGACTCTTGTTTTCCGAGGCAAGTTCTTTTCTTTTTCTGCAAGGGGTATGTTTGATCTAAAGCTACGTTGGCCATTATTTGCGTGGCAGATTCATTTAAAAACGCTGTCCATTTAACCAAGGTTTATCTAAAGGATCAAGTACATATGTACGAATGCTAAAAAAACTCCAACTGTGTGATTTTAAAGTTTTGATGATTTCTCCTATGACATCCCAAACGGAACTGGTGAGCTAGCATGATGTTGTGTTTCTTTACTGGAAGGTCCTTTGTTTCCTCATGAAGATTATGGGATGAGGTAATTTGTATTGAAATTGACCAAAATCGGTCCATTATTTCTGGTTCTTCAAATAGGTCTCACTTTCCGGAATTAAGTTTTTGGCCACAAATTTTAGTATATTCTTATAAAATTAAAGCAAAAACTGCTTAAATGAATTCGAAAGCAAAGATATTTTAACGGATCGAGCATCATAGCTCTCACCATCTATATAATAAGTTTTTCACTCTGTTTCAACAGCTATTAGCTTTATTGTTCGGCTTTCAATTGAAGTGGATGATTCAATTTAATTATAAACAATCACTGAAAAATTTCGTTAAAATCGGACCATATTAGACCGAAGCTTCCATACATACCCTTCTGTCAAAAGTCACTTAATACGGAAATCACAAAAACGCTCTTAAATTATTACATTTTTATGCTAAATTTTTAGCAAATCGGTCCAAATTTTACCCTGACTCCCATTTTGAAGAAAATGACTTAAACCATTTTTGTGTGATGACAAAATTTAGCAAATATATATCTGGATTTGTGCAAGGAAAAGCATTTGACTTCTGTGGCAATGTCGGCTTAACCGACTATATTTCTTAATTGTTTTGGTTTTTATAAAACAGTTACAGAGGTCATACAATGTTTCGGTACCGTTTTTATAGCACGTTTGTCTTAACTTGGTCAGCACTAAAGAGCATTAGGGTAGTTTAAGGTCTAATATTACTCAAAACAAGGGTGGAATGTTCCCTTCTGTACATTTATTATCTTAGTAAGTATAAAATGTGATATATACTAACATATTTTAACCAAAATCATCTAACAATTTCAAAATGGATAACAAAATCAGAGATCAATCTTATTCCAAAGGGGATAAGTTATCGTTACAGTTTTTCTAAAATTTCCAAAAATCTCTAAATGGTCTAATACCGGTCATATTTATTAGGTGTTCAACAACTTTGCTTCTGCCGTTGTACAGCCGAAATTCGAGGCTTTATTGTAATAAACTGGTTATACATTTATGATTCAAAGTATTATCCATCGCTGGCCATTACTTTCTCCAATCTTTCAGGCAGCGAACGTTTACCGAGTTAAAAAAGAACTGGTCATCTTTGGAAGCGATCAACGCTAATCTAATTTTTTACTTCTTCTGGTCAGCCAGGCCTTGTGCCTGATTAAGTGATAGTCCAAAGGGTGTAACGTCTAGAGAATACAGCGGGTGGGGTAAGATTTGTCATTTCTTGACCACTTTCGCTACATGGAGTCGAGAAGTGTCATACTGTAAAATAACTTTATCATTTCTGCCGTTGTATTGCGGCTTTTTTTCTTTTCATGGTCGGTTCAAACGCATTAGTTGCGTTCGCTTTTGATTGTTTTAGTCGGTTTTAACAGTCGAGCTGGTCCCACCTTCTCTTTTTTACCGCCCTGCCTGTCTTCAACATGTTTAATGGAGAATATACGGCTTCGACAGTTAGTACTAGATTAATGATATTGTATTGATGTTTTATTTAATCTAGTACTAACTGTTGTAGTCGAAGTCATATATTCGACAATTGTAATAAGGCTGATCGTATGACAACTACGATCTACAGTCATCTATTGCAAAACAGCGAAAGCGAACTTTAACTGTGTTGCCAAATGTCATTCAAAATGGCAACTAACAACCGATAACAAAAACTCAGTTGCCTTGTTAATTATTTATCGAATTGAAGATGACAACAGGGGTCAATTCTAGTTGCCAGTTAAAGATTATTTTAGCAACGAGAAATTTGTACATAGTTGTTATTTTTTTTGGGAAAAAATGTAAAAAATATTTTCCCATTCGATAATTTTAAACAACTGACGTGGGTTGCCATTAGTAATACAACTTTTTTTCGTGGTTGTGTTGGCAGTAGACGAAGCAACTAAAATTCGGAAATACTACTACGACAGTTAGTACTAGATTAATGAAATTGTGTTGATGTTTTCTTTAATCTAGTACAAACTGTCGTAGTTGAAGTCGTATATTCGACAACCGAAATAAGGCTGATTATATATCGAGTTAATGTTTGGATACATACTTATTCGAGTGAGTGTGTGTATCTCTATCGTATTCATTGTGTTTATCGACAGTGGGTGTATAAGTCGATTTTGTATGGCCGTATCCAAAATTGTATTTTTACTATTAAATACGGGAATAGGTGCAAATTTAATATATCGATGATCAGAAAAGAGGCAGTCCTTTGATACTCACCAATTCTGACCAAGCTTAGAACTAACTAGTGCGATATCTCGAACCTCCATTCTATTTATAAGTTTCTACAAAAAAGTAAAATATTGACTTCCCCTTGAGTTAGTATTGAAGCTTGCCCAGGGGGCTTACTGTGTAATTCGATTCGAAATAAAACTTTTCGAATCAAAATGGGTTAGGTATATTAATAAAAAAGGTTTTTCTTTCGAATCGAATTACACAGTAAGGCCCCAGATAATATGGCCAGCATTAGCATCGGCTTCGATGAGACTGTGTAATATTGACCGGAATAAAAATCATTGTGGTTAACAGATCTGAGTCACACTTACCGCAATTTTGAATTCCATTAGATTTAAAACAATAAAACGCATTTAATATTTTTTGTAATTATTTTTATTTAAAATAATATAACTAATAAGTTGCCTTTACATAAAATCATAAATCGTTTGGTTTCTGAGATTTATCATTATAATTCTTTCATTATTATAAATATATTGTTAATTAAGGTTTTATTGTTATTTATTCATTTAATTTCATTACAATATAATTTTATATAAGGTTTCTTTATTTATACACCATTTTTAGTTTTGTTTTATTTTAAACACAATTTTTCTTGTTTTTTTTTTATTCTGAAAATTTCTATTAATTTTGAAATTTAATTTTTAAAAATATTAAAAACGATTTTATGAAGTTGAGATTTAGAGAATGAGATTTTTTATACAGTTTTCTTAAGATTTTTTTTTAATTTAAATTTCAAAAACCTAAATTTTTATTTTCTTTTAATAGAATAGAAAAATGGCGTTTGGCTGTAAAATTTACAAAGTTTTTCTACTAATTTTTTGTTTAATATTTTCTGTCTTTTTTTAAATTATATTTTGGTAAGATTTTTTTATGGAAATGCAAAACTGGATGATGTTGGAAATTTAATGTTATTTCTTTAAATTTTATGAATCTTTTTTCTTTCATTTTTCGTTAAGTTTTTTTTTTATATAAGTATTTGACAGTTTTTTCTTTAATATTATTTTAGATAATTTTATTTTTTTTTAATTTTTTTATATTTTATTTATTAATTAATTAAAAGTTTTGAAAATGATTTTAAAATTATTTTAGTTAGATATTTTTTCTGAAATCAAAGGCAAATTATATTTATTCAAAATTATTATTTTTTATATTTTTGTTTCTTTATCTACAGCTACAAGGCAACTAAATGGCTTAGAATTAATTAAAAAAGGATCAGACTGAACTTATAAAGGATTTATTAAAAAAATACACCGAGAGAAAAGGCAAGGAGAATTTACTTGAAGAAAGCAATGAATTTTTGAGCTCAATAATCAAATTTTTTTTAAACAAAAATTAATTGGAATCAATTTTTGTACTCAGTAAAATATATTGGCAAATATTCATGATTAACAATGAATTATAAGAATTTTCGATATGAAAATTTTTCTGTAGAAAATTTTTCTATAGAAAAAATTTTTTAACGAAAATTTTTCTATAGAAAAAATTTTTTAACGAACATTTTTCTATAGAAAGAATTTTTTAACGAAAATTTTTCTGTAGAAAATTTTTCTATAGAAAAAATTTTTTAACGAAAATTTTTTTATAGAAAAAATTTTTTAACGAAAATTTTTCTATAGAAAAAATTTTTTAACGAAAATTTTTCTATAGAAAAAATTTTTTAACGAAAATTTTTCTATAGAAAAAAATTTTTAACGAAATTTTTTCTATAGACAAAATTTTTTAACGAAAATTTTTTTATAGAAAAAATTTTTTAACGAAAATTTTTCTATAGATAAACATTTTCAACGAAAATTTTTCTATAGATAAAAATTTTTAACGAAAATTTTTCTATAGAAAAAATTTTTTAACGAAAATTTTTTAACGAAAAATTTTCTATAGAAAAAATTTTTTAACGAAAAATTTTCTATAGAAAAAATTTTTTAACGAAAATTTTTCTATAGAAAAAATTTTTTAACGAAAAATTTTCTATAGAAAAAATTTTTTAACGAAAATTTTTCTATAGAAAAAATTTTTTAACAAAAATCTTTATATAGAAAAAATTTTTTAACGAAAAATTTTCTATAGAAAAAATTTTTTAACGAAAAATTTTCTATAGAAAAAATTTTTTAACGAAAATTTTTATATAGAAAAAATTTTTTAACAAAAATTTTTCTATAGAAAAAATTTTTTAACGAAAATTTTTCTATAGAAAAAATTTTATAACGAAAATTTTTCTATAGAAAAAATTTTTTAACGAAAATTTTTCTATAGAAAATTTTTTTTAACGAAAATTTTTCTATTAAAAAAAATTTTTTAACGAAAATTTTTCTATAGAAAAATTTTTTAAGGAAAATTTTTCTATAGAAAAAATTTTTTAATGAAAATTTTTCTATAGAAAAATTTTTTTACCGAAAATTTTTCTATAGAAAAAATTTTTTAACTAAAATTTTTCTATAGAAAAATTTTTTAACGAAAATTTTTCTATAGAAAAAATTTTTTAACGAAAATTTTTCTATAGAAAACATTTTTTAACGAAAATTTTTCTATAGAAAACATTTTTTAACGAAAATTTTTCTATAGAAAACATTTTTTAACGAAAATTTTTCTATAGAAAAAATTTTTAACGAAAATTTTTTTATAGAGAAAATTTTTTAACGAAAATTTTTCTTTCTTTTCTGTAGAAAAATTTTATTTGAAAATTTTTCTATAGAAAAATTTTTTATGATAATTTTTTTGTAGCAAAATTTTTTTTATGATAATTTTTCTTTAGAAAAAATTTTTTATGACAATTTTTCTATTGAAAAAATTTTTAATGAACATTTTTCTATGGAAAAAATTTTTTAGGACAATTTTTCTACAGAAAAATTTTGTTAATTAAATATTAAATTTAATTTTAAATTATTTTTTTTTTATATAAAAAATTTTTTTATTAAATTTTTTCTATAGAAAAAATTTATATTGAATTTTTTTTCTATAGAAAAAAATTTGTATTGAATTTTTTTCTATAGAAAAAAATTTGTATAGAATTTTTTCTATAGAAAAAAATTTATATTGAATTTTTTTTTATAGATAAAATTTTATATTGAAAGTTTTTCTATGGAAAAAATTTTATATTGAAATTTTTTCTATAGAAAAAATTATATATTGAAATTTTTTCTATAGAAAAAATTTTATATTGAAATTTTTTCTATAGAAAAAATTTTATATTGAAATTTTTTCTATAGAAAAAATTTTATATTGAAATTTTTCATTAAAAATATTTTCAATAGAAAAATTGTGGTAAAAAAAATTTTTCTATAGAAAAATTGTCATAAAAAACTTTTTTTATAGGAAAATTTTTATTAAAAAAATTGTCATCAAAATTTCGAAACAAAATTTTTTCTATAGAAAAAATTTCAACATAAAATTTCAATATATAATTTTTTCTATAGAAAAAATTTCAATATAAAATTTTTTCTATAGAAAAAATTTCAATATAAAATTTTTTCTATAGAAAAAATTTCAATATAAAATTTTTTCTATAGAAAAAATTTCAATATAAAATTTTTTCTATAGAAAAAATTTCAATATAAAATTTTTTCTATAAAAAAAATTTCAATATAAAATTTTTTCTATAGAAAAAATTTCAATATAAAATTTTTTCTATAGAAAAAATTTCAATATAAAATTTTTTCTATAGAAAAAATTTCAATATATAATTTTTTCTATAGAAAAAATTTCAATATATAATTTTTTCTATAGAAAAAATTTCAATATAAAATTCTTCTATATTTCTTCTACAGAATTTTTTTTTAGTAAAAATTAAAAAAAATTTTTTCTAGAAAAAAATTTTCTTTATCAAAATTTTTTCTATAGAACAATTTTATTTACAAAATTTTTGTATAGAAAAGATTCTTTAATGGAAGTTTTTCAATAGAAACATTTTTGAAAACGAAAATTTTTCTATAAAAAACAAAACTTAATTTCTCCCAGTGCATAACCTAAATAAGAGAGGTTCTAAAATTACTCTCTTTTCGTAAAATTTAAGAGATTTTGTTGTTGTAATTGATATTCAACTAATTGGCAGAACTTAGGCAGTTTTAGAGAGAACGACAGAGTAAAAGAGAGAGAGATAGTGAGTAAATATTGAAAACAGGGTTGTAATAACATAATTTTTAACAAAATTTTCTTTAACAATTAAATAAAAATAACAAAAGTTTAATAATAAATACTTTTTAATTTTTTTTAATAAAATTTCCTCAATGAACACAAATAAATTTGAGTTTAAAAAATTTTTAGTTTCTTTATTTTGTTTGTCCACCATTTAAATAATTTTTTCACATTAAATTTGTTTGGTTTTAAATATATTTATTTATGTTTTTATTCATTAATTTTATTATTAGTTATTATCACTTAGTTATTAATTTCCTAAAATTTGGTTTTATGAAAAAATTGTCGTTAATGTAAAATTTTTTTTGTTGATTTTTTTGTCTTTTAAATAATGTCGATTTTTCATTTTTTCAGCACTTTTTTTTGTCACTAATTTTAACTTTTCAGAACAATTTTAGACTAAATTTTAATATTATTATTTTTTAATAAATTATTCAATATTTTTTTTTTGTTCAAATTTGTATTTTTCCTTATAACGAGAATCTAGTCGATGTGTCTAGAGAAAATCATTTGTAATAGATCAAAGGAAACATTTTTACGACTTCTTTAATCTAGTATGAAAATTTCCTTAAAGCGACCCTCGTTAAAAGGAGAAATCTTTTTCAAAAAAATTGAACTTTAGTTATAATTCTTTAAAAATTTCCTTACATTTTTTTAATTTTTCTTTTTCTTATATAAAATTTACAAAATTATTTTCTTTTTCTTTATTTTCAATTTTCTTATTTGTTTTCAATTTTCCCTTTATCGTTTAATTTTTCTTTTTGTTTATAAATTTATATTATTGTTTTTTTTTTTATAATTAATATTTTTATTATTTATGTAAATATTTTTTATTTTAAAATTTTTTATTTGTTTCGTTTCAAATCCTACACAATCATGGGCTCGTCACCATGCAGATCACAGGAGCCAATATTTTCACCTTGATATGTTGAGAAGTCCTTGATCAAAGCATTGGGTTCGGCTCCGAATTGTATATCCTGTAGGCATCCTTTGAAGGGCTGTTCGAAGCGTCCCTGAGTGCGTTTGCTAACCGATTCCTGGTTAGGGAAACCACCTGAAAAAAAGAAAAGAAAAAAAAAATATTTAATGAACATTTTTTTAAAGAAAAAAATTATAATGATTTATAATTAATTTTAGCGAAAATTTGTCTATAAAAAAAATTAATGAAAATTTTTCTATAGAAAAAATTTGTTAACGAAAATTTTACTATAGAAAAAACTTTTTAACGAAAATTTTTCTATAGAAAAAATTTTTTAAGGAAAATTTTTCTATAGAAAAAATTTTTTAAGGAAAATTTTTCTATAGAAAAAATTTTTTAACGAAAATTTTTCTATAGAAAACATTTTTTTACGTTAAAAAAATTTCTATAGATAAAATTAATGAAATTTTTTCTATAGAAAAATTTAACAAAAATTTTTTTATAGAAAAATTTAACGAAAATTTTTCTATAGAAAAATTTAACGAAAATTTTTTATAGAAAAATTGTTAACGAAAATTTTACTATAGAAAAAACTTTTTAACGAAAATTTTTCTATAGAAAAAATTTTTTAAGGAAAATTTTTCTATAGAAAAAATTTTTTAAGGAAAATTTTTCTATAGAAAAAATTTTTTAACGAAAATTTTTCTATAGAAAACATTTTTTTACGTTAAAAAATTTCTATAGATAAAATTAATGAAATTTTTTCTATAGAAAAATTTAACAAAAATTTTTTATAGAAAAATTTAACGAAAATTTTTTATAGAAAAATTTTATGAATATTTGTTATAGAAAAATTTAACGAAAGTTTTTCTATAGAAAAATAGAAAAAAAATGTATATTGAATATTCTGCTATAGAAAATTTTTATATTGAATTTTTTTCCTATAAAACAAATTTTGTATTGAATTTTTTCCTAAAGAAAAAATTTTTAATAAATTTTTTCCTATAGAAACATTTTATATATTTTTTCTATAGAAAAAATTTTATTTTGAAACTTTTTGTTTTTAATTTTTTTCTATAGAAAAAATTTTATTTTGAAACTTTTTATTTTTAATTTTTTCTATAGAAAAAATTTTATTTTGAAATTTTCTATAGAAAAAAATTTATTTTGAAAGTTTTTCTATAGAAAAAATTTTATTTTGAAATTTTTTCTATAGAAAAAATTTTATTTTGAAATTTTTTCTATAGAAAAAATTTTATTTTGAAATTTTATTTTAAAATTTTTTTCTATAGAAAAAATTTTATTTTGGAATTTTTTCTATAAAAAAACTTTTATTTTGAAATTTTTTCTATAAAAAAACTTTTATTTTGAAATTTTTTCTACTGAAAAAAATTTATTTTGAAATTTTTTCCATGGGAAAAATTTTATTCTAAATTTTTTTCAATAGAAAAAATTTTATTTTGAAACTTTTTCTATAGAAAAAATTTTATTTTTAAATTTTTTCTATAGAAAAAATTTTATTTTGAAATTTTTCCTATAGAAAAAATTTTATTTTGAAATTTTTTCTATAGAAAAAATTTTATTTTGAATTTTTTTCTATAGAAAAAATTTTATTTTGAAATTTTTTCTATAGAAAAAATTTTATTTTGAAATTTTTTCTATAGAAAAAATTTTATTTTAAAATTTTTTCTATAGAAAAAATTTTATTTTGAAATTTTTTCTATAGAAAAAATTTTATTTTGAAATTTTTTCTATAGAAAAAAGTTTCTATGGAAAAAATTTTATTTTGGAATTTTTTCTATAAAAAAAATTTTATTTTGAAATTTTTTCTATGGAAAAAATTTTATTTTGAAATTTTTTCTATTGGAAAAAATTTATTTTGAAATTTTTTCCATGGGAAAAATTTTATTCTAAATTTTTTTCAATAGAAAAAATTTTATTTTGAAACTTTTTCTATAGAAAAAATTTTATTTTTAAATTTTTTCTATAGAAAAAATGTTATTTTGAAATTTTTCCTATAGAAAAAATTTTATTTTGAAATTTTTTCTATAGAAAAAATTTTATTTTGAATTTTTTTCTATAGAAAAAATTTTATTTTGAATTTTTTTCTATAGAAAAAATTTTATTTTGAAATTTTTTCTATAGAAAAAATTTTATTTTTATATTTGTTCTATAGAAAAATTTTTATTTTGAAATTTTTTCTATAGAAAAAATTTTAATTTGAAATTTGTTCTATAGAAAAAATATTATTTTGAAATTTTTTCTATAAAAAAAATTTTATTTTGAAATTTTTTCTATAGAAAAAATTTCATATTGGATATTTTTTTTTTTAAAAAATTGTATATTGAATTTTTTCTTTAGAAAGAATTTGACATTAATTTTTTTTCTTTAGAAAAAAAATTTATATTGGATTTTTTTTCTTTAGAAAAAGTTTTATATTGAATTTTTTTCTTTAGAAAAAATATTATTTTAATTTTTTTTCTTTAAGAAAGTTTTCTATAGAATTTTTTTCTTTAGAAATAATTTTATATTGAATTTCTTCCTATAGAAAAAATTTTATATTGAACTTTTCAGAGAGAAAATTTCATATTGAAATTTTTTTCTTTAGAAAAAATTGTACATTAAAATTTTTTCTATAGAAATAATTTTATATTGAAATTTTTTTATAGAAAAATTTTTATATAAAAAAAGTTTATATTGAAAAATTTATATTGAATTTTTTTCTTTAGAATAAATTTTATATTAATTTTTTTTCTTTACGAAAAATTTATATTGAATTTTTTTCTTTACAAAAAATTTTATATTAAATTTTTTTCTTTAGAAAAAATTTTATATTGAATTTTCTTGTTTAGAAAAAAATTGATATTGATTTTTTTTCTGTGAAAAAATTTTTATATTTATATATATTTTATATTTTTATAGAAAAAAATGTGTATTAAATTTTTTTCTTTAGAACGAATTTATATATAATTTTTTTTTCTATATGTATATTGAATTTTTTTCTTTAGAAAAAAATTTATATTGAATTTTTTTGTTTAGAAAAAAATTGATATTGATTTTTTTTTATGAAAAAAATTTTATATTGAATATTTTTTAGAAAAAAATGTGTATTAAATATGTTTCGTTATAACGAATTTATATATACATTTTTTTTTCTATAGAAAAAATTTTTTATAAAATTTTTCTTCTCCAGTTTTTGACTATTTTCAAATTTAACGTTTCTTCATTCACACTGTAGCCTAGACAACAACCATTAACCTAAATTCACCACAAAATGCATGAGTTGGTTTCTCACATATCCACCACCAACAAACTCAGCTGTATTCGTTTCTTTAGTCTCAGCAATAACAAAAACAAGAGATTAAGCCACAAAAACAGGTTGTTGATTGATTGAAAACAACAACTATAAACAAGTTAATGCCGTTAAGCAAAAAGAACTGTCAAAGAAGAAACGAAAACGACAAGAATCAGCTGATTATTTCAAGCAGTTGTTAATACGCACTCAAATTCATTAGACGGGTCGGGCTTAAAAGTTAGAAAAAAACGTGAAAATATCAAAGAAAATAAGGAAATAGTGCAAGCAATTTAATAAAAAGTTAAAATTTCCAATCAGTGACAGCTAAAGATTATAAAAAAAGCTTAGAACCAGAAAAAAACCCGGTGTTTAATTTGAAATACAAATTTCTTCAAAAAAGAGAATGTTATTCTCTTAATCAAAGAATGTTATTCTCTAAACCAAAAAAAAGTGTAAAAGTTAAAACAAAACAAAAAAATTATACTAAAATTTACAAAATAGTCACAAATTACTAATAACCAAACAAACAGGTAAGTAATGGCTTTATAATTTATATTAAAATTTAAAAAACAACTCGAAAGAAGACAAAAAAGAACGAATGGCTGTCCATCCATCCATCCTTCCGTCCGTTTATCTGCCAGACTTAGATGATGATGATCAACAGCTGCTTTTTATGTGTTTTTTTTTTCGAATTTGATTATAAAACTCACGGAAGTTTTATATTAACTTTTGAAGTTTGTAAAAAAAGAACAATTTTGTAATCAAAGAACAGGCAACAAACAGCCACAAAATTAATAAGCGTAATAAAATAATTTGGTTATGCCGAATTATAAACAACTTTAAATGGTGTTTATAGAGTTGCCAGATGTGAGAATTTTTTGTCTTGTGGGTGGGGAACAATGATGTTTCTGTGGGTGATGGGTATCCGTGTTTTGATCATGCTAAAATATTATTAAATACAGCGTAAACTTTTCAGAAAATAAAAATAAATATTGACTTTAGTCCAGAGGTGCCTATTAAAAATGCCTAAAGCTCCCAAATAACTATGAAATCTATCTTCTTTTTCTATTATCCATGTTTCCCAGTGAAGCATAGGACCTCAACTATCCTTTTATATTGGACTTTATTGCAAGATGTTAGGCATACTTCATTCCATGAATAGTTTGTTGCCTCAACTCCACATCAATTGCCTCAACTCCACATCAATCTTCACGTTCTAGCAGGAGCGCCAACACACCGGAATCCAACAAAATGCTTGTTTAGACTCTCAAGAAATGTTTGTGGAGCAATGTTAGTATATGGCGTTCGAAGTGTGTGGCCTATTCCTCGCCATTTGCGCTGACTTACCTCTATGGAAGCAGCGATTTGGTTTGGCGCGTTTAGTTAATCTTTATTTCTTATTTGATTACATACATAATTCCCACGACATTCCAATTGGAACAGGTGAACCGCTTTTTTTTTTGAAAATTTTATTTTTTCAAGTGGGCCCAGCCGGGGATCGAACTTGAGATCTCTGGTATGCTAGCTATACGATGGCGGTTTACGGCGGCCATATTTATATTAAGGATTTGTCATAAGCATTTGTTTGCAACACATATTAATATGTGGCTGATAAAGATTCAACAGTGATGAGGGTACCAAACCCCTTATACTAAACTCTTAATATGACGAGGAGTGCCACAACGCTGAGAAAAATGCGGCCTAAAGGGCAACTCTCCAGTCGATATTTAAAAAGATATCGAGAGAAAAATGGGGAAGAAAACGAGTTTTCCACAGAAAAAAGAAAGATATGGAGAGACGTGTGTTTGAGGAGATTCAATAAGAGCGCTACAAACTTTTTTTTTTTAAATAAAACAAAAACAGTTTTGGATGTCAATAAAATTCTCGATTTCTTTTGCATGGCCGCCACGGGCACGCTTGCAGAAGACCATGGCCTGAACCCAATTTTCGACGGTTTTCAAGCATAAATTAGTCAATACTGCTGCAATTTCACGTTTGATATTCGTACGAAGTTCATCAATCGTCACTGGCTTGTCACTTGATGTAAATAGTCTAACCGCGTCAAATCGCACGACCGAGGCGGCCAATCGACTGGACCATTTCGTGAGATAACACGTTCTCCAAACTTGGTTTTCAATTAATTGATTGTGACATTCGCTGCGTTGTTTGTGGTGCCGTCCTGTTGGAACCACATGTCCTCCAAGTCCATATCATCCAATTGGGGCCAAAAATATCCGGTTATCTTTGAACGGTAGCGATTCCCATTCTCAGTAACGTGCCGATCTTGATCATCACGGAAGAAGTACGGCTCAATGATGCCGCCGACCCATAAACCGCACCAAATTTTTAAGTTTTTTGGGATGTAATGATGACTCATGGTATACGTGTGAATTGCTGCCTGAACAATAACGCGTATTATGTTTATTGACGAAGCCATTCTGCCAGAAATGAGCCTCATCGCTGAAGATGATTCGCGCTCTTAACATTGAGAACATTGACTCCGAATTTCGGAAGTAAATTTTAATAATTTTGACTGTCGCTGTGATTTTGTAGCGTCCCTGTTAAAAAATCCGATACAAGACTATAAAAATGAAAAATTTTACCAAAAAGTTAAGCGCCGGACGGATGGTTATGACAGCTGTATCTTTTTCTGTAAGGACGACCCAGGAAACCTGATTAAAGCTACAGAAAGAGTATTGAAACTATGGAAGGAGCACTTTTGCAAGTTGCAAATGAAAGCAAACAAATCAACAAACAAACAAGAATGAGGGGCAATATTGCGACTAAAAAATAACAAAGCAGCTGGTGCCGATGGTTTGCCAGGAAAGCTTTTTAAGGCTGGAGGTGATGAGGTGAATGTCTCGGCTTTTAGAATACATATGGTCAGAAGAACGCATGCCAGACGTTTGGAATCTCAGTGTCCTTTGTCCAGTGTAAAAGGGAGATAAAACTGTATGTGCAAATTATAGAAGGGTATGCCTCCTCTCAATTGCATATAAGATATATATCAATTGCATATAAGACCATACTGTGTGAAAGTCTAAAGCCCAAAGTCAACGAAATAATTGCGACGTACCAATGTGGCTTTAAACCAGGAAAATCAACCACTGACCAAATCTTTACTCTACGTCAAATCCTGGAGAAGACCAAACTGATACCATTTATCATTTCTTTGTTGACTACAAAGCAGCTCTTGACAGCCCGATACGGAAGAAGGTGTTTAAAGCAATGTCTGAGTTCGGCATCCCTACAAAGCTATGCAGGATGACACTAACTAATAGAACATCATCTGTTAAGAACCTATTAGAGTCTTTCATAACTAAACATAACATGTGATCTCTTCGACGTTGTGTTAAGGAAAATCTTCCGAGATTTAGCAGTTAATACAACTGGTACAATAGACTACTCGCGTTTGTCGATGACTTTGATATTCTGGGACGAGAAGGAATCAAACAAAATTGAAAACAAAACTGATGGTTTCTACAGGCAGACTGACCAATAGAATTGGAATTTGTATACCTTGGTACCGCTAAGAATTTTTATAAGGATTTTGGGATCTCCCTCGTCTCAAAATCCTTATTGTCGTTTTTTTCTTTCGCCACATCTTGGTGTAGTCGCCTGTATCACCCAAGTTTTCAGTAAAAAAAATCGGGATGGGAATGCAGAAAAAATGTTTGGAGAGACATTCGATCTTAAATATTGAAATTTTGCTATATGATACAGGTGCCTTTTTGGGTGTTAAACATTTTGTAAAGTTTCTGTTGGCTTAAAAAATGCCTTTTACTATTTGGGGAGCCATCAGTGAAGATATCTTCAGTCTGGCTACACCATTCTTAAGCCCTTCTTTTAAATACTTTTTCTCAAAAATAAGTAGATATTATTTTCGTCTTGCATGTGAAGTATTTATTTTTTTATTTATTTGTTATTGTTTAATCTTGGCTTAAACGCAAAATAAAATGTACAAAGTCTGTCTTTCGACCAAAGAACATTTAGCAAGAAAGAAGATATAAAATAGAGTTTGAGATGAAAACTGAAACAATAGCCGAGACGTAGCAGACAAGCGAAGATAAAGGCAGAAGAATGAAGTTGAAATAAGCAAAGAAGCAGAACGTCAAGTCGAAAATATTAGAGTAGTCGTAACATGTATAATATTAACAAATAACCAACCACAGATACCTCAAATCATTTGGGGAGATGATTTGTTAAAGGTAGTAGAGGAATTCTAAATGAGCTATATAAGGAGACGTTACCTTAATACGAAGAATTTTTCGGATTCTGAAAACTCAAAATCCCGTAATAAAATTTTTATGCAAGATTCTCATTTAAAGGCTAACTTAACAGTCTCCGAGAAATATAAGATCAGTTTTTAAATATTGGCTGTTAAAGGCATATCAAGTTTATGGATAAGATTTGCTATAGTTTTTTAAATTTTTATATACTATGTGTAGGGTGTTAGCCGACGAAAATAAAGCCAAAGATTCATAAAAGTTCAAAGAAACAATACATTGCAAATATCCAACATTAATGGATTGCTGGTTTATTGTTACTTCTTCTGCTTTAGTATTTGTTATGGCTGCTGATGTGACCCAGTAAGCAATCAGGTTTAAGTTAAAAAGAAACTTAGACTAATGGTTGATACCCGAGCTAACGTCTGGTATAAAGGCGTATAAAGGCATCTAAAACTCCGATAAACGTCAAATATTCAGATTAATGTCGGAAAATGACCGTTATGACTAAGGTAAGGTAAGTGACAGTATAAAATCAGACCCACTTAGACTATTAAGTCAATTGTTTTACTATGGAATCTATCAAAAAGCCTATATAGGCTTTAAATATTAAGTCGCCAATGTCTATGTCAGGTAAATAACATAGTTCTCTGATGAAATAAGAGCACAGATTAAGTCCACTAAGACATTGCAAAGCAAATGGAGAGAAGATACTTAGAAGACTCCTTCTCCGTCATCACAGCTTGTGTTAAAGTCAATCGTAGCCATAATCAGCCTAATCGAGTGTCTATCAATTCTCACTGTTTGCGCTCACAGGTAAGGATACATCGAGTCTTGATAGTAACATTGTTAACCCGCTGCTCTACTGTTCCCTGACATGTACCAGTGGCCGGCATCCATTTAAAATAAATACCATCTGCTGAGTCATCTTGTTAAAAGATCTAAGTCATTCCATAGCTGATCTCAAATTTAGGAACACAGAGTTCTGAGATTTAATAGCAGCTTTCGGGAGTCATTACATCTCAGCCTATATAAGACTTTCTCAATGGCCAAAATTTCGGCCTGAACTTAGAGTAACTTACAGTGTTATGTCTGATATTTAGACTGATTAACTGATAAATAACACAGTAAAAATAGTATGTGAGTAATGTAATGAATACCCCACCGCCATTTACCTAGCGCTTATCGACTTTATGACGGCTTTCGACAATGTAAATGGGAGCTATCGGTGGAGAGTTTTAGAAAATCGTAAAATGCTAAAGGAGATTCTGAACTGAATACGGGCAATGTACGTGGAGTCATCGACAACATAATGCTTTCGTCTTTAAATGCTAGACGCGGTATCCTTATTCTTTTGTTATCATTGACTCCCAAAATTCCAGTGCTACGGCAGCTGGCACAAGGTTTTTGGAGGTGCCTAATCTATGCAAGAACATCCTTATAAATGAAACCAGAGTCGGGGCCGTATGTCTTCATAGCCAACGCTCAGTTCACCTTCAATTAAATACTAAAGCTATAACTATTGAATCTCTGGCAGCTGGTTTGAGAACCAATATTTCCAAGACAAAGATTATGCCGGGAAACTATGCCGCAAACCCGTCGCCACACATTAATGTGGATGTAAACTCTGGGAAGTTTGGTAGAGATGGCGCCGACGAGGACATTAAATCGCGTAGTAAAATCTGAATTCCGCATTTTCCGAGCTATTTGGAAATCTCGACAAATATCAATGACAATTAAGTTACGAGTATACAACTCAAATCTCCATTATATATTGTATTATGGTTGCCAAACTTGAAAACGCACAAATGCCATATATATGCACCTGGAAACCATTGCAAACAAATGCTTACGGCAAATCCTTAATATGTATATGTCGGTCGAATCGCACATAAAATGAAGATCTACTAAACTTGACAAACTAAATCCAGGCTATTTTAGAGGCATGTCAGTGGAAATGCGGTGGAAAGGCGACACACTTCGAAGGCCAAATATCAAGATTGTTCGACAAGCGCTTCGTTGGAATCTACAGGAAAGAGACTATCGCTTTGATGAACCTGCTAGAACGTGGAGAAGCTCAATTGATGCGGAGTTGCAAGCAGCAAACTATTCATGGAATGACGTATGCCTAACATATCGTAATAAAGTCCTCTGATATAATAGAATGTTTTAGGCTGGTAGTCAGGCTAACGTTTGATTCTCAGACTTACTCTGTCTAACTTCTATTATTTATCCTAACTTCTAAAACTCAATGAATTTCAAAGTTTTAATTAGGCTAATGTCTGATACTCAGACTAAAGTCTGATAAATATACTAACACCTTCTACTCAGTTTAACTTCTGATGCTCAGATAAACGTCTGACACTCAGACTAATGTCGGATACTCTGACTTACGTCTGATACTCAGACTAAAGTCAGATGCTCACACTAACGTCTGATACTCAGACTAACATCTGGTTTTTAGACTAACGTCTCATGAAGAGACTAACGTCTGATAGTCAGACGAACGTCTGATGGACAGACTAACTTTTGATGAACAGACTGATGATCAGACTAACGTCTGAAGGTCAGACTAACGTCTGAAGATCAGACTAACATCTGATGGTCAGAATAATGTCTGATGGTCAGACTAACGTATGATGGTTGGACTAACGTCTGATGGTCAGACTAACGTCTGATGGTCAGATTAACGTCTGATGGTCAGACTAACGTCCGATGGTCACATTAACGTCTGATGGTCACACTAACGTCTGATGGTCAGAATAATGTATGATGGTCAGACTGACGTCTGATGGTCAGACTAACGTCTGATGGTCAGATTAACGTCTTATGGTCAGACGAACGTCTGATGGATAGACTAACGTCTGATGGTCAGACTAACGTCTGATGGTCAGACTAACGTCTGATGATCAGACTAACGTCTGATAGTCACACTAATGTCTGATGGTCAGACTAACGTCTGATGGTCAGATTTACGTCTGATACACAGACTAAAGTCGGATACTCAAACTAATGAGTGATACTTAGACTACGAGTATTAGTCTGAGATATTCAGACTAACTCCTGATACTCAAACTTATGTCTCATGGTCACACTAATACCTCTACTAATGTCTGACATTTTAACTAACATCTAACTAATAACTAACATCCGACATTTGGAATAAGTTCTGTAACTCCAGACCGATACTAAAACTTATGAATGAAATTCGGATTAACGTTAAGAGATACTTTGAATTAAATCTGAGACTTAAGCTCGATATTCGGGCTATTGTATGAGACTCAGACCACAGTTTATTACTCTAAGAGACGCGAGATTTTTTAACAATTATGTTTGCTGATCGTTCGGTAAAGCTATTGAATTTATGTGTCGTTTTGTGAAGTGAGTGAGTGTGTGTGTTTGAATCGTCTGTCCTAAATGTGAAAATGTGAGAATATGAGAGAGTGATGTGTTAGAGTTCGCAAGTTAAAGTTGGTCAACGGCACAACAGTGAGACACACAAAGCCAGTCATAAAAAAGTTTCAAGACGAGACACATTAAAGCCACATAAATAATAACAAATAATAAAAAAAAAAAAATAAAAATTAAAACAAATGAAAATAAAACTCAAATTAATGCCGGTTCGTTGAGATTACAATCTAAAACAAAATTTGTATTATTATAAAAAAAAATTCAATTAATAGAAATTTTAAACAAGAAATTGTGATTTGAAAGAAAGAAGCTAAAAATAAATAATTATTGAGAAAATAAGTAAAAATAAAAAAATTACAGTAAAAGGTATAAAAGAAATCTTTGAAAGAAAAATCTTTGAATAAAATAGAAATTTCCAAAAAAAGTTCAAATCAATAAGAAATCCCAAGGAAATTTATTATAAGTAATAACTAAAAGCATTATATCTAACAAAAAGGAAACCCAATTAAAAAAGGAAGTGTCACGTGAAAATAAATGTTAACTAATTGTCGTTTTACCGCCATTTCTTTTCCCTTCTCAGCGCCATCAAAGTGACAACTTGTGTGAGATAATTTTTAGTTCAATTAAATCGTGTGCATTGACTGTCATTACCAGTTGAAAATAACTACAATTAAAAGTAATTAATCAATTCCCTTTTTTCCACCATTTTCTTCTGCAATTTTCTTTGCATTCCGTAATTTTTGCTTATTTGTTTTTTTTTCTCATTGAGTGTTTTTGTGGGTTTGGGGTTTGATGACAACTTTCTAAAGTTGGTTTGATTGGTTCGGTTGCAAGTGCAAGTTGAAAGAGTGTGAAAATAGCAGTTGCAGACAAGTGTTATTTACATTATTAATATATTACTAAGTAAGAAGTAAATAGCTGCAACTAATCAGTACGTGTAAGAATTTATTGGATATTGACTATATTTTTGGATAAGTTTAATAATAAGTTTAAGAGTAAGGTCTAATACTCAAACAAATATCTTATAGTCAGACAAACTTCTCACAGTCAGAATAATGTTAAGTACTCAGACTAACGTCTGATACTCAGACAAACTTCTGACACCTAAACACACGTCAGATACTAAGAAAAACTTCTGATACTCGAACAAAAGTTTGACTTACTCAGACTAACGTCTGATGCCCAGACTAACGACTGATGCTAAGACTAACTTCTGATGCTCAGACTAACATCCCATGCTCAGACTAACGTCTGATCCTCAGACTGAAGTCTGATGCTCAGACTAACGTCTTATGCTCAGATTAACTTCTGATGCTCAGACTTATGTCTGATGCTTAGTCTAACTTCTGATGCTCAGATGCCCTGATTCCCAGACTAACGTCTGATGCTCAGACTAACTTCTAATGCTCAGACTAACTTCTGAATCTCAAACTAACGTCTGATGCGCATACTAATATCTGATGCTCAGACTAACGCCTGATGCTCAGAATAACGTCTGATGCTCAGACTAACGTCTGATGCTCAGACTAACGTCTGATGCTCAGACTAATATCTGATGCTAAGACAAACTTGTGTTGCTCAGACTAACTTCCGATGCTCAGACTAACGTCCGATGCTCAGACTAACGTCCTATGCTCAGACTAACGTCCGATGCTTAGATTAACGTCTGATGCTCAGACTAACTTCTAGAGCTCAGACTATCTTCTGATACTAAGACTAGCATCTGATGCTCAGACTAATATCTGATGATCAGACTAACTTCTGATGCTCAGACTAATATCTGATGCTCAGACTAACTTCTGATGCCAAGACTAACTTCTGTTGCTCAGACTAACGTCTGATGATCAGGCTAACGTCTGATGCCAAGACTAACTTCTGATGCTCAGACTAACTTCTGATGCTCAGAGTTACTTCTGATGTTTAGAATGATATCTGATGCTCAGTCTAACGTCTGATGCTCAGACTAACTTGTGATGCTCAGACTAACTTCTAGTGCTCAGACAAACTTCTGATGATCAGACTAACGTCTGATGTCCAGGCTAAAGTCAGCATGCTCAGACTGAAGTCTGGATACTCAGACTAAAGTCTGATGCTCAGACTAACGTCTGATGCTCAGACTAACGTCTGATGCTCAGACTAACGTCTGATGCTCAGACTAACTTCTGATGCTCAGACTTACATCCGATGCTTAGACTAACTTTTAATACTCAGACTAAAGCCTGATGCTCAGACTAACGCCTGATGCTCAGACTAACGTCAGATACTCAGACTAACTTTTGATGCTAGGACTAATGTCTGGTGCTTAGGCTAACGTCTGATGCTAAGACTAACTTCTGATGCTAAGACTAACTTCTGATGCTCAGACTAACATCCGATGCTCAGACTAACTTCTGATACTCAGACTTATATCTGATGGTCAGAACAACTTCTGATGCTCAGACTAATATCTGATGCTCAAACTAACTTCTGATGCTCAGAGTTACATCTGATGATCAGACTAACGTCTGATGATCAGACTAACGTCTGATGCTCAGACTAAAGTCTGATACTCAGAATAACGTCTGATGTTCAGACTAACATCTGATGCTCAGACTTACGTCTGATGCTCACAATAACGTCTGATGCTCAGACTAACGTCTGATGATCAGACTGACGTCTGAAGCTCTGACTGACGTCAGATACTCAGACTAGCGTCTGATACTCAGACAAACGTCTGATGGTCAAACTAAAGTCTGAAGTTCAAATATAAATATATTCCGTTCTCTCGGCTACCGCTATTTTCTTAACCTCCAATACTTTCATACTCCGTTATTTCCATCTATATTTCCTTCTGCCCTTTGGCGTTTACACTCTGGCATTTTTCTATTTTCTTTTGCAAAGAGTAATTTAAACTTTTTACTGCACTTTACAGCTGTTGCAAGTTATTACCGCTGTTGCTGCTTCTACTTCTGCTGCTGATGTGGTTTTTGCTGTTATTGCTCTTACCAACAATGTACAACAACATGTGCAACAATTTGAATGTATAACAAGAGACCCGATAACTATCGATGGTTTTTATTAATGAATGGATAAAAGCAATAAAATCAACAACGACCAGATGCTAATCGAAGGAAAGGGAGAGATGGAAGAAACTTTAAAACCAAGATAATATTAGGAAAAAGTTTAAGGTCAAAGTTCAAATTTAGAGAAACAATGAAGGAAATGTGAAATTTTAACTGAAGCATACTTTTTAAATGTTTTACATAACTTTGTAATTTTTAAAGAAAAGTTGACTAAGAATCTCAGAAATGGGTGATGTAGGGAATGTGTTTCGTTCGTTTTTGCAAGCAAAGAACTTTGTGAGGAGAAGCTTCTGGAGTCTGAAGGATATGAGACTAGTGTCTCATCCTCTTTAGATGTAATAAACAGCTTTGTGAGAAGAGGTTCCCCGGGACACTGAAAAGAATGCAGCCATGACGTTGGCGAAAGAGGTTTAGTACTCCTTCAGTTTCTTAAGGTATATCCTCATTAATCTGAAGCTGCAACTGCCTAATTGACTCTTGAAGAAAGTAGGAGGCGATAAATCTTTAAGCTGAATTTTCTGTCGAAGAGTTATCGATATGTTAGATATTTTAAAATTCAAGATATCAAAGCTTTTTTATATAAAACCTAATTTTTCAGTATCTTTGTTGTAGAGAATCTGAGTTATCGACATCTTTTTCTTTCGATAATAAATTGGTGATAATTTATAAACTTAATTTTCTAAGCTATCACAAAAATATATACAATTTACTTACCCACAAAGAACACATCCTCATACGTAACCGTTGGCTCTTTACCCCTTCTCGTTATCAAAGAATTCCTTCTACTCGCACGATACGGTGAAGCTGTACTCGAACTCTGCATTAAATCCTGTTGCAAAGCCAACTTCTCCGTAAACACCACATCACCGTCCAGTTGCAATTCCAATTTGCCACGATCCACAATAACCTTTGCCATATGCCAACTGCCATCAGTAATGAAACCACTCGCCGGTGTTGCCACCGTATCATTGTCGGAGCCCAGCAGATTGCTGGCTATCTTGAGATGACCATTCTCCAAACCCAGCCCTAAGAATTTCTTGCGATCATGTTCGCTCCAGATCAGCAGACCATCCGGTTCAATTGTTGAGAAATTTAATGAGATTTGTAGAGCTTCTCGTGGTCGTATATACATTGAGGGTCCCTTGCGTTTGTCTTTCATGGGAATGCGTGGTGGTGGCAAGATCAAATAACTGTTGCCACGAAAACTTGGTGTTGTGGGTTTGCTCAATGCTGTTTGTGGCAAACGAAGCAGCAGAAGAAGATGATAAAGTAGAGAGATGGAAGAAAACAAAAAGGGAAATCATTACAAATAGTTGTTACATGGAAAAGAAGAGAAAACTTGTTATTATTTGTTATCATGAAAAGAAAAATGCATTAAAATTGAAGAATGTCTTGAATGTCTATTTTTGTGGTGTTAAGTTGGTGGTGCATCTGATTTATATGTGCCTTTGCATACACAGGTATTTAACCCTGATCTCATTATTTTGTTGTGTCGCAAATCTCACATTTATCTAAATTGTTTTTTTTTCTATATTTTTTTATTTACTAATTTATTTAAATGAATTGTGGTTATTTTTTTCACACCATAATTCACAATAGCTGAAGTCTTGAAGTAGTTGCTCAACACTTTTGCATTGTCTTAACAAATTTTTATTTGATGGATGCATTTTTTTCTTCATTATTAAATTCAAAATATTTATATAAATTTTTTGCATTTTTTTTGCAGAATAATAAGGTAATCGATAACTTTTCTTATAAAAACAGAAAGTTATCGATAACTTTTCTACAGAAAAATAAAGTTATCGATAACTTTTCTATAGAAATATGAAGTTATCGAAAGATTTTCTCAAAAAGAATAATGTTACCGATAGCTTTTCTATAGAATTAGAAAAATATCGATAACTTTTTTTAAAGAAAAAGAAAGATATAGATATATATTTTTTTATAGAAAAAGAAGGTTATCGATAACTTTTCTATAGAAAAAGTAAGTTATCGATAATTTTTCTACAGATAAAGGAAGTTATCGATCATTTTTCTGTAGAAAACTAAAGTTATCGATAACTTTTCTATAGAAAAAGAAAGTTATCGATAACTTTTCTATAAAAAAAGAGAGTTATCGATAGCTGCTGTATAGAAAAATAAAGTTATCGGTAACTTTTGACTTTTATATAGAAATATAAAGTTATCGATAACTTTTCTATAGAAATATAATGATATCGATAACTTTTCTATAGAAATAGAAAGTTATCGATAACTTTTCTATAGAAATAGAAAGTTATCGATAACTTTTCTATAGAAATAGAAAGTTATCGATAACTTTTCTATAGAAATAGAAAGTTATCGATAACTTTTCTATAGAAATAGAAAGTTATCGATAACTTTTCTATAGAAATAGAAAGTTATCGATAACTTTTCTATAGAAATATAAAGTTATCGATAACTTCTCTATTGAAATAGAAAGTTATCGATGAACTTTCTATAGTAATAGAAAGTTATCGATAACTTTTCTATAGAAATAGAATGTTATCGATAACTTTTCTATAGAAATAGAAAGTTATTGATAACTTTTCTATAGAAACAGAAAGTTACCGATAACTTTTCTACAGAAATAGAAAGTTATCTATAACTTTTCTACAGAAATAGAAAGTTATCGATAACTTTTCTATAGAAATAGAAAGTTATCGATAACTTTTCTATAGAAATAGAAAGTTATCGATAACTTTTCTATAGAAATAGAAAGTTATCGATAACTTTTCTATAGAAATAGAAAGTTATCGATAACTTTTCTGTAGAAACAGAAAGCTATCGATAGCTTTTCTATAGAAAAAGAAAGTTATCGATAACTTTTCTATAGAAATAGAAAGTTATCGATAGCTTTTCTATAAAAATAGAAAGTTATCGATAACTTTTCTATAGAAATAGAAAGTTATCGATAACTTTTCTATAGAAATAGAAAGCTATCGATAGCTTTTCTATAGAAATAGAAAGTTATCGATAACTCTTCTATAGAAATAGAAAGTTATCGATAGCTTTTCTATAAAAATAGAAAGCTATCGATAACTTTTCTATAGAAATAGAAAGTTATCGATAACTTTTCTATAGAAGTAGAAAGCTATCGATAGCTTTTCTATAGAAATAGAAAGTTATCGATAACTTTTCTATAGAAATAGAAAGTAATCGATAAATTTTCTAAAGAAATAGAAAGTTATCCATAACTTTTCTACAGAAATAGAAAGTTATCTATAACTTTTCTACAGAAATAGAAAGTTATGGATAACTTTTCTATAGAAATAGAAAGTTATCGATAACTTTTCTATAGAAATAGAAAGTTATCGATAACTTTTCTGTAGAAATAGAAAGTTATCGATAACTTTTCTATAGAAATAGAAAGTTATCGATTACTTTTCTATAGAAATAGAAAGTTATCGATAACTTTTCTATAGAAATAGAAAGTTATCGATAACTTTTTTATAGAAATAGAAAGCTATCGATAACTTTTCTATAGAAATAGAAAGTTATCGATAACTTTTCTATAGAAATAGAAAAATATCGATAAATTTTCTATAGAAAAAGAAAGTTATCGATAACTTTTATATAGAAAAAGAAAGTTTTCAATAATTCGAGTAATGAATTCAACGGTGCTAAGCCTTTTTTATGGTTAGCTCTTGTTTTCGAGATATAGCGTTAATTAAAATATGGAGTAGGTTGCGTAACAAATATTCGCGTAACTCAAAAACTGTTTAGTTCTTAATTAATTATTAATTCAGAAACACTAATTATTTAATCCGATCAATCGTTTTGGAAATAAATTTTTTTGTTTGCAAAAAAAAATTTCTGTGATTTTTATAAAAAAAAAAATATTTTTTTTGCAAAAAGTTTATTTCTAAAGCGACTGTTCGGATTAATATGATAATTAGTGTAAGATAATTTTGTTGCCGAATTTCGATTTTTTTCATAGTTCAAGAAAATAAACAGTTTTTGAGTTACGCGAATATTTATTGCGCAACCTCCTCCATATTTTAAATAACGCTATGTCTTGAAAACTAGAGCTCACCATAAAAAACGGGAAAGCACTATTCAATTCAGCGTACTCGATTTATCCTTACCCACTAGGTCTCCCTTTTATCGGTTTTTTCAACTAGCAACTGTGTAATTGACAAGGCAACTGAGTTTCTATAAAAGTTGAGTTGCAATACTCAATCGATTGATTTGTATCATTTCTTATGACTTTTGAAGAATCTCAAGAGAATATCGAACTGTAATTGTTATAATAACTATCAGCTGATCGGCTGCAGTTACCGTTTCAATTAATTTTTCATATTAAAAATTGCTTTTTGAAGTATTGGCACTAGGGTGGCCAGGTTTTAAGTTATATTGTTGAGAACATTTGTTTCAAATAGGTGTCAACCATGACACTTACAGTTGAGCTTCTTTTTTAATTTGATGTTCTTAATTTTTTTACAGTTTTATGTGAAATTCAAAACTTGTTTATTATTATTTATCTCCACAATTTGTTTCAAATTGTGTTTCATATAAAAACTTTTAATGTTTTTTGTTTATTGCCTTAATTTCGTGGTTTATTCTTTTTCCCTTTTTGTTAATAATAATTTGGCACATTTTTTAAAATTAATTTAAACTGTTTTTTTTTTAATTTTTTTGTTAGTTTCTTGTCTACTTTGAATGATTTAATGCCAAATTTATGGCTTAAATATATTGTTATTCTGTTCTTTTTCATATTTTATTTTACAGCTTGTTTTGATTAATTCAAAATTAAAATCATCAGTGAGAAAAAAGTTATGAAAAAAAAAACTGTAAACGAGCAGTAGCTACAAAAAAAAGTTAATAACTTTTTGTCATGTGATTAAAAATTCATCCATTTTTAGCAACTGCTAGATACTACAATAGATACTTTTGTTATTTGAGAGTTTTTAATGGCCACTGAATGATTAATAGATTTTAAATTTTATCGTTAACTTTATTGTTCAGAATTAAATTATCCCAGGGGGGCAAAATAATAACTAATGCGAACGCTGATGAGAATCTCATAATAAAAGTTTGGGCTATATTTTTTGAAAGCAGGTGGAGTATGAATTATTTAGGGTGATTCGACTGTTAATTTAATTAGATTAATTAATTTAATTATAATGCTAATTAATCAAAGTAAGAACAAAAATAATATGAAGGTTATAAATAGCAATAGCTAAAATTTTCTTCTTCGAGTCCATTTTGTTCCTACAGAATCTAGAGAAGTTCTGGCGAACCAAGTGGATCGCTTAGAAAACCTCATAAGTCGGCCAATATCTACCCAACTATAATTTGCTGAATTGCTTTCTCTCTCTCGCAGTAAAGAAAAAGAGTTTATCTCAGACACTGATAAAGACTCATGCATTAAACACATAGACAACAGCAGGCTACGGGCTACAACCTGTCAAATTTAGAATACATGCATTCAAATAGAAATAATTTTTTTAGAGTCGACACAGCTACACGACAACCGACCACCGTTGTAGCTGTAGCCAAAATTAAACTATTTTCTATTTTTGTTGGCGACAATAATAGATTTAGTGCTGTCAACACCATATAATATTGAAATAAATGAGCGATTTAAACCACTTGACTTTATTTACCATAAATACAATGGGGAGAATTTATGTAAACAATTTACATACTTATCAAATATTATGTAAAAATTTATATTAATATAACTCTAACTCAATATAAGTAAAATTTTAAAAAGTTATTTTTTAAACTGTCTAACTCACACGCTACGTGTGCTAGAGCTACGTAGTTCATGTTATATAAAAGTCCAGTATAAACTTATAAAGTTATACCGTATTATTCTTGAAATTTAAAAAGCGCATAACTTTTAAACTACAAGAGATCACACCAGAATCTTTCTATAATTTTTTTTTTTTTTTGATATAGACATACTATAAGGTACAGGAAAACCGTTTATTTCGGAGGTTAATTAATAAAATGAATTTATGTCGTTTTTATCAAAATTTAAATTATTATTTTGTCCGTCTTATAAACGCGATATTGGCACCACTCATAAACAGGTGTTTCGAAATGTAGCTGCCGTCTTAAATGTAGCTGCCGTCCCCAAAATAATTAAGTAGCTGACTACGAGGCGACGATTGCAACCAACGACTTTTGTAGCCGGTGTTCGTGTAGCCTGCTGTTGTCTATGTGTTTAATGCATCAGACTAAACAAGGCGCGACAACCGCGAAGCAAGTGCTTGCCAGAAGTTTTCTAATTCTCATTTATTTAGTCGTCATTCAACCTTTGACGGATGCACACGCGTGGGGGCTGTTATAAGTTTTGTTAATTTTTTTGTATTTTTTGTTATTGTTTTTTTCAGATACACTGTGAGATTGAATGTTAGAATAATTATTTTTACGCTAAACATTAAATCTTTTTTATAGAAAATATTTGATTTTTTTAGTAAAAAATACGTTTATATTTTCTTTATAGAAAAATAAACTTAAATTATTTTCTATGTAAAAGCACGTTTTTTAAAGAAAAAAAAAAACGTTTCTAAAAAACAAACATTTTCTAAGGAAAACAAACTTTTTCTTTAAAAATAAAAATATGATAAACCTTCTTAAAATAAGTTTTTCTATAGAAAAAGTAAGTTTTTCTATAGAAAAAGTAAGTTTTTCTATAGAAAAAGTAAGTTTTTCTATAGAAAAAGTAAGTTTTTCTATAGAAAAAGTAAGTTTTTCTATAGAAAAAGTAAGTTTTTCTATAGAAAAAGTAAGTTTTTCTATAGAGAAAGTAAGTTTTTCTATAGAAAAAGTAAGTTTTTCTATAGAAAAAGTAAGTTTTTCTATAGAAAAAGTAAGTTTTTCTATAGAAAAAGTAAGTTTTTCTATAGAAAAAGTAAGTTTTTCTATAGAAAAAGTAAGTTTTTCTATAGAAAAAGTAAGTTTTTCTATAGAAAAAGTAAGTTTTTCTATAGAAAAAGTAAGTTTTTCTATAGAAAAAGTAAGTTTTTCTATAGAAAAAGTAAGTTTTTCTATAGAAAAAGTAAGTTTTTCTATAGAAAAAGTAAGTTTTTCTATAGAAAAAGTAAGTTTTTCTATAGAAAAAGTAAGTTTTTCTATAGAAAAAGTAAGTTTTTCTATAGAAAAAGTAAGTTTTTCTATAGAAAAAGTAAGTTTTTCTATAGAAAAAGTAAGTTTTTCTATAGAAAAAGTAAGTTTTTCTATAGAAAAAGTAAGTTTTTCTATAGAAAAAGTAAGTTTTTCTATAGAAAAAGTAAGTTTTTCTATAGAAAAAGTAAGTTTTTCTATAGAAAAAGTAAGTTTTTCTATAGAAAAAGTAAGTTTTTCTATAGAAAAAGTAAGTTTTTCTATAGAAAAAGTAAGTTTTTCTATAGAAAAAGTAAGTTTTTCTATAGAAAAAGTAAGTTTTTCTATAGAAAAAGTAAGTTTTCCTATAGAAAAAGTAAGTTTTTCTATAGAAAAAGTAAGTTTTTCTATAGAAAAAGTAAGTTTTTTAAATTGTGTTTATAAAAAAATATACTATGCTGAATATACATTTCTAAAAAGTTATGTTTTCTTTATAGAAGCAAAAGAAAATAATTTTTGTTTACATAAAAACAACAAAAAAAGATCAATACTCCTCCGCATGTTAATTTCACGCTAGTTCAGCGGTAACTGAAATAAAATAGAAATAAACAACCAAATTTATGTCAATTCTTGCTTCTGCCTGTGTATCCTCTCTTTCGCTCACAAATACAATCACATTCTTCTCTTTGGTCATCCCTGGACTAAACCCAGGCAATACTAGAAAATTTCGTCAATTCCAAAGGACGCAGATTCCGTAATCAACAAATACAAGAAGTGTAATCCTATGTTTTCAAATCCCTAATGAAAAATCTGTGGGTAACAAGAATGTATATAGTTAAAAAAATCCAATTTGAGGTCTAAAAACAACTACGAATTAAGCTAGTAATGAACTTTGTAAGGAAGAGATCCTGAAGTCTCAAGAGCTTTTGGAAGAGACTAGTGTTTTATTTTGTCACAAAGCCTCACAAATCCAAGCAAGCACTTTAGTGGGGAAGAACTTCTCTTAGTCAACTCGTAGACAACTTAATAACACTCCTCCGCGTCACTGGCTCCTCTTGACGAAAGGAGGAATGGATAAAGCCATTATCCAATAGTCTTTGAAGTGTGGAGGTAGGGTTTATCAGTAACGGTGAGCAGAGGTAGCAAATGCAGAATGAAGCCAAAAGGGTCGTACAAAACGCATGTGTGTGTATCTTGTACGTGGATTTTTGAAGAGCCTTCCACCAGATGATAATACCATATAATATAGTATTATCGATCCCAATACTGCTTCGTACAAGCAATGGACAACGCTTAGTTTCTATCCTCATTATTTTCCAATTACCCTGTTGCACGCGTATAGTGTAACTATGACCTTTAAGATGTTAAGCCTGAAATTCAGCTTCTTTTCCAAGTAAGGAAGATAGAATACCAACTTTTGATGTTCTTTTACAAATAAAACTAGGCAGATAAACCTAATACGTCTCTTATAAGGGGATCGTATACAAGATCGTGTAAATTCCATCAAGTCATGCAGAGCTGTCTCAGTAAATTTATCTCTGCCGTGACTCTTTTCTTCGTAATTATTATTAGTTCTCAATAAAAGTTAGTTCCAACTTACCAATTTCACAATAGAAACCTCCCCAACCATTCGGACACGAACAGCGGCCACTTCTCAAGCAACGGCCATTATTTTTGCAGGGTATCAGCTTACAAGTTTCGGAATACTCGCAGCGATCACCTTTGGCATATTCGGGACAAATGCAATGAGGCTGTAACTTTTCATCCAACCAACAATGGCCTCCGGCTTCGCAAGAGTCGCCACCACAAGCAGTGCCATCACAATCGCGAATATTGCGGGATTCTAAAAATAAGTTAAGTTAAGTAGTTATTTAAATGTTAATTTCCTTAATCTCGCTTACCTATAATATTAGTTTCATTCAAAACAATCCGGGTACCGCTCACCACCAAACCCCTAACACAGCCACGGAAGGGTATGGGGAAGCCAGATATAGCATTATGAGGCAATTTAGACAAATCCTTAAGACCACCAACATACAGCAAAGCTTCAGGTTCTATGAGAACTTCTGCCGAAGGAGCTAAAGCCGACGAAGCACTACCCTCCACCCACAATGTTAACCATCTTCCTCTTTGAGCCATCTTTATCTTATGCCATTCACCGATAGCCAACATACGAACACTACGCACCACCGTCACGTGATTACTAGGTCCCGAAATACGGAATTCCACAACACCTCCTTGCAGCGACAGGGAAACAAAACCGATTTTCTTATCCAGATTATTATTTAGAGTGCCAAAGTATAAAAGTAAACCCCTTTCCGACAAGGGTCTCAGCTGAAATTCAATGAAGAAGAACTGTACACGATGATGTTCCTCGAATGATTTGGAACCCATTAGCGGAACGGGAGAGAAGCTACGTTGTTTTTCCACTTCATTGAGGAGTTTCATTACGAAATGTTGATTGGTCGAGGAAATTGGTTTGGGAGGCATTAGTTTCTTGGTGAAGTTACGATAGCTAATCATTTGTGAACGTTTAGCTCCTATCTTATCGGTGTTGTCATATAGATAGGGCCAACGAACGGCCAGATAAGAACGTCTTCCCGTTAGGCTGACATCGCTAAGGGCACGAATATCTGAAAAGAAAATTGAAGGAAGAGATGTTTAAATTTAAATTCAATGTATGAGAATTTCATTTTATGTTTAGAATCTCTTCGAGTCTAGACTCCAGTTGGAATTGGAGTTGAGTTACGATTAGATTCTAGTCGAGTCTGTATTCTAACTTAATTTGCATAATAGCCCAATCTGTATTTTAGTCGAGATTGGACTTTATTCTTGATTAGATTCTAGTCGAGTCTGGATTGTAGTTTAATTTGAACTTCATTTGAGTCTCAACTTCAGTCGAATCTAAATCCTAGTCGAGTACTGACTCTAGCTACGTTTGAGTTCTAATCAAATTTGGAATCTATTCGAGTTTGGAGTCTAGACAAGTCTTAAAACTAGTCACATTTAGACTCAAGTCCGTTCTGGAATTTAATCATTTGTAAATTCTTTTAAAGACTGAATTCTACAATAAAAGAGTTTGGTCGAGTCAGGATCTGAGTCTAATTTGCTGTTGAGTTTGGTTTGAACGATATATGTGTATGAATTCCACTTGAGTTAAGTCTTTACGCAAGTCTAGAGTCTAGTCAAACTACTCAAGACACGGCTCGAGTTGGAACCCTTCTAGCACAGCCTGGGCTGCACTCTACTCGAATATCAACTCTAGTTGATATTTGATTCCGGGAATTTTATTCCTGTGGAGTTCGGATTCTAGTTAAGTAGCGACTGTAATTGAATTTGAAACCCAGTCGGGAATAGACTGCAGTTAAGTCAAGGGATTAATTCGAAACTTGACTAAAGTCGAGTCTGGACTCTATTTAAGTTAGGTCATGTTGGGACCCCATTCGAGTCTGAACTATAAACGAGTCGATTCAGGCCTCCAAACAATATTTAGGTCTAGTCGAGTCTGGATTCCAGTTAAGTCAAAACTCTAGTCGACTATGTTCTCTAGTGAAGTCTAGAATAGGAGCAAATCTGTAAAAATTGATTTCTAAGAGAGCTAACCTTGAATATAGTTCCCTCTAGACACTGCTCGAGTTGGAACCTTTCTAAAGTCTGGATATAAGAACTGTCTGGGCTGTACACTACTCGAGCTTGGGCATAACTCAACTTTGACCGAGAATGAACTCTAGTTCATAATTGATTCTGGAAGAAATGTTATTCTTGTCGAGATCGAATTTAAGTTAAGTAATGGCTATAATTGAATTTGGATCCTAGTCGGACTTTGTTTGGCTGTATTCTTCTCGAGTTTAGGGATTACTCAAAACTCCAAGAATGAACTCTACCTCATATTTGTTTCCCGTCGATATCGGATTCTAGTTTAGTAGAGACTGTAGTTTAATTTGATTTTTTGACTTTAGTTAAGTCAAGGGATCTATTCGAAACTGAACTATAGCCAAGTTTCGACTCTATTCAAGTCAGATCTTCAAATCATTCTTTGAAGGATTCTATTCGAATCTTTGAGAGATTCTTTTTGAATCCGAGGGATTCTATTAGAATCCGTGGGATTCCATTTGTTTCCGAGGGATTCTATTTGAATCCGATGGATTCTATTCGAATCCGAGATATTCTATTCGAATCCGAGGGGTTTTATTCGAATTCGAGGGATTCTATTCGAATCTGAGGGATTCTTTTCGAATCTGAGGGATTCTATTCGAATGTGAGAGATTCTATTCGAATCTGAGGGATTCTATTCTAATCCGAGGGATTCTCTTCGAATCCGTGGGATTCTACTCGAATCCGTGGGATTCTACTCGAATCCGAGGGATTATATTCAAATCCGTGGGATTCTATTCGAATCAGAGGGATTCTATTCAAATCTGAGGGATTTTATTCGAATCCGAGGGATTCTATTCGAATCCGAGGGATTCTATTCGAATCCGAGGGATTCTATTCGAATCCGAGAGATTCTATTCGAATCCGAATGATTCTATTCGAATCCGAGGTATTCTATTCGAACCCAAGGGATTCTATTCGAATCTTGGCTACAGTCGAGTCAGAACTCTATTCAAGTCAGAGCTTCGAACGATTCTTTGAGGCATTCTGTTCGAATCTCGACTATAGTTAAGTCAGGACTCTATGAAAGTCGGATTCCCAAACTGTTTTGAGTCGAGTCTAGATTCCAGTTGAGTCTGATCTCTAGTGAAGTCTAGAATAGGTTGGAAACTGTAATTTTATTGGCCATAATTGCAATTAATTTCAAATCAAATTTTCTTCTTGATATTCCTTAAGCATTTCAATATCCTTTTATCTTAATTGCCGTACACATGCCATTAAATAAATCGTTTGTGCTTTATTCCTCATCAAATTATACCTTGATAAAATGATCGAACAAATAAATGGAATAAAAATTAAAATCATGCAATACTTTCAATACCAAAAACATTTATCATTTGGCCACACACACACAACATGAGTCACCCATTGGAGTGGGCCCTAGACTGACTACCAACACCAATGAAGCTGAATATTTCACAGATTCCCAAAGAAATGTATTTTTTTTTTCATTTTCTGACCATAATTACACAGATACAGACTTACCTTCATCGCAATTTTTGCCCGTTGTACCGACCGGACAATCACATTCATATCCGTTGACAAGTGGCACACATGTAGAATCCTCCGAACATTTATTGTTGAATGAATCACAAGGATTGGTGGGCTGGGCACACAGCGGTCCATACCAGCCCTCTTGACAAATGCATCTGCATTGTTGTCGTATTTTCATATTAATTGTAGTCCGTCCGTCGTCCAATGAAGGAAAGCAGGAGGAAAATAAAATGGAAATTTATATGAAAGGATGAAAATATTCAACAAAAATATATATGGGAACAGAGAAAAATATTCACACAATTGTCAGCCATTAATTGCCTGAAATGGCATTGGACATTTGTGTGAATGAGTTTGGGTGTAAGTGTTCGGTAACTTACGTAAATGTCGCTCCATGTTGAAGACAAGCACCATCATGTTGACATGCATGTCGATGGCATTCTCTAGTGCCACACTGACCCACACCACGACCGCGTACTCCCCTTGTTTCCTGCAACGGCACGGTGACTTGACCAGCCTTAAGATGCACATCGTAAATACAACCTTGAAAGCCCGAATGCAATGGCAAGTCATGGGGTAATGTATTAAAGTTGGCCATCTCATGACCACCCAAATATAAGATTGGCATAACATCCATACGACTAACACTGCCAGGCGAACGTCCTGTTATATTAAATTTACCATCTACCGAAAGCCAGGCCTGGCGACCAATGCGACCCACTTTAATTTCATAAGGAACACGAGGAGCATCCAAGCGGAAGTCTATAGGTTTTTGGGTGAAAATTCTACGTGGTCCAGCACCCAAATTCCAGGTTAACATTATATAGCCTTGTATAAAACTAATGGCCAGGTGATCGCTCTTCTCATCATGATAGCCGGGTTGTCCTAAAAAGGCCAACAAGGCTATCTGGGACATGGTCTGGGGTAAGATCTTAAAACTCAATTCCATGGAGTATTCCAAAGGTATGGGCACTGTGTAGGCCACAAACGAGGATAAACCATTAACGCTGCCCGAAAATGAAGGCAAAGCCACTTCCAAGTCTGAAAGATTTGCAGTAGAATCAAGGAATATAGATAAAGGAGGAAGGAATGCTTTTGTTAGTGATAGAGAGAGATAGAGACCGGGAAAGGTTATAATTTTGGGAGTTTTAAGGAAACCAAGGAAAAAAATCATATTAATTTTAAAATCACCAAAAACCAAATAATGATGACCTTTTTCTTAAGAAATAAATAAAATTAAAAAAAACTTACCCCAAAAATAAAACACTTAAGCAAATTATAACTAAAATAAAAATTCCAAAAATTATGAAGGTGAGGACTTTTTTTAACTCTCTGATCCAACAAAAATGGGCATGGTTTCTTTTATAATCGCTTGGGTTTAACCATTCCCTAACTTACTGTGTTCACAATAATGACCATGCTTGCCCAACGGACACAGACACAAATAACCACTGCCCGGAAATTGTACACATGTTCCTCCATACTGACAGGGATTATCTTCACACACCGATATCTCACATGTCGGTCCCATATATCCCGTCGGGCATTTACACTTCCATTTCTCTAGTTTATCGCCATTTTCATCGATTTCATTAGTTTCAATCTTTATGCAGGCGGCACCATTACGACAGGGGCTGGAGAGACAGGCCAATGAACCGCATTCGGTAATGCCAAAGCCGTCCAGAGCGTCACTGAAAGAAGAAAAGAAGAGTTTTTGGATATTGGTCTATATATAAAAAAATTGTAAAGTTTTTGAGGGAATGACTAATTTGTCATTGCCCAAAAGCGATAAATTTAAAACTTATATAGCCCTAATTTTTGAAAAAATTTCCTATAAAAATTAATTTTTTCAAAAATTTCCTATAGAAAGTAAATTTTTGAAAAATTTCCTATAGAAAGTAAATTTTTGAAAAATTTCCTATAAAATGTAAATTTCTGAAAAATTTCCTAAAAAAAAGTAAATTTTTGAAAAATTTTCTATAAAAAGTAAATTTTTGAAAAATTTCCTATAAAATGTAAATTTTTTAAAAATTTCATATAAAAAGTAAATTTTTGAAAAATTTCCTATCAAATGTAAATTTTTGAAAATTTTCATATAAAAAGTAAATTTTTTAAAAATTTCATATAAAAATAGTAAATTTTTTAAAAATTTTCTATAAAAAGTAAATTTTTGAAAAATTTCTTATAAAAATGGTAAACTTTTGAAAAATTTCATATAAAATATGGAAATTTTTGAAAAATTTCCTATAAAATAAGGAAATGTTTGAAAAATTTCCTATAAAATAAGGAAATTTTAGAAATATTTCCTATAAAATAAGGAAATTTTTGAAAAATTTTCTATAAAATAAGGAAATTTTTAAAAAATTTCCTATAAAAATAGTAAATTTTGGAAAAATTTCCTATAAAAATAGGAAATTTTTGAAAAATTTCCTATAAAAATAGGAAATTTTTGAAATATTTCCTATAAAAATAGAAAATTTTTGAAAAATTTCTTAAAAAAAATTTCTTCGAAAAAATTCATATAAAAATAGGAAATTTTTGAAAAATTTCCTGTAAAAATAGTAAACGTTTGAAAAATTTCCTGTAAAAATAGTCAACTTTTGAAAAATTTCCTATAAAAATCGGAAATCTTTGAAAAATTTCCTATAAAAATAGTAAATTTTTGAAAAATTTAATATAAAAATAGTAAATTTTCCTATAAAAATAGCAAATTTTTGAAAAATTTCTGATAAAAATAGTAAATTTTTGAAAAATTTCCTATAAAAATAGTAAATTTTTGAAAAATTTCCTATAAAAATAGTAAATTTTTGAAAAATTTCCTATAAAAATAGTAAGTTTTTGAAAAATTTCCTATAAAAATAGTAAATTTTTGAAAAATTTCCTATAAAAATAGTAAATTTTTGAAAAATTTCCTATAAAAATAGTAAATTTTTGAAAAATTTCCTATAAAAATAGTAAATTTTTGAAAAATTTCCTATAAAAATAGTAAATTTTTGAAAAATTTCCTATAAAAATAGTAAATTTTTGAAAAATTTCCTATAAAAATAGTAAATTTTTGAAAAATTTCCTATAAAAATAGTAAATTTTTGAAAAATTTCCTATAAAAATAGTAAATTTTTGAAAAATTTCCTATAAAAATAGTAAATTTTTGAAAAATTTCCTATAAAAATAGTAAATTTTTGAAAAATTTCCTATAAAAATAGAAAATTTTTGAAAAATTTCCTATAAAAATATTAAATTTTTGAAAAATTTCCTATAAAAATGGGAAATTTTTGAAAAATATCCTATAAAAATGGGAAATTTTTGAAAAATTTCCTATAAAAATGGTAAATTTTTGAAAAATTTCCTATAAAAATGGGAAATTGTTGAAAAATTTCCTATAGAAATGGGAAATTTTTGAAAAATTTCCTAATAAAAGTAAATTTTTGGAAAATTTCCTATAAAATGTAAATTTTTTTAAATTTTCCTATAAAAAGTAAATTTTTGAAAAATTTCCTATAAAAAGTAAATTTTTGAAAAATTTCCTATAAAAGTGGGATATTTTTGAAAAATTTCCTATAAAAATGGGAAATTTTTGAAAAATTTTTTATAAAAATAGAATTTTTTGAAAAATTTCCTACAAAAATGGGAAATTTTTGAAAAATTTCCTACAAAAATGGGAAATTTTTGAAAAATTTCCTATAAAAATGGGAAATTTTTGAAAAATTTTCTATAAAAATGGGAAATTTTTGAAAAATTTCCTATAAAAATGGGAAATTTTTGAAAAATTTCCTATAAAAATGGGAAATTTTTGAAAAATTTCCTATAAAAATTGGAAATTTTTGAAAAATTACCTATAAAAATGGGAAATTTTTGAAAAATTTCCTATAAAAATGGGAAATTTTTGAAAAATTTCTTATAAAAATGGGAAATTTTTGAAAAATTTCCTATAAAAATGGGAAATTGTTGAAAAATTTCCTATAAAAAGTGGGAAATTTTTGAAAAATTTCCTATAAAAAGTAAATTTTTGAAAAATTTCCTATAAAATGTAAATTTTTGAAAAATTTCATATAAAAAGTAAATTTTTGAAAAATTTCCTATAAAAATGGGACATTTTTGAAAAATTTCCTATATAAATGGAAAATTTTTGAAAAATATCCTATATTAATGGGAAATTTTTGAAAAATTTCCTATAAAAATTTTTTGTGTAATTTTAAAAGAAGTTTTTTCATTTGCTATGACAATTTGCAATGTTACGATGCTAGACTATTTGCAATGGATTGTGAATTAGGCTAATGATTAAGATATAGCAAACATTGAATAATTTTACTTGGTATAGGAAATATTGTATTATTTTACTAGATATAATAAATATTGCAATATTTTGCTAGATATAGTAAATATTTAAACCTTTATCCTTTGTTTTGTTGTTAATAATAGAAATTTGTAATTTAAATAAAAATTTTCTATTAAGAAAAATTTTCAATTAAATTTAAATTTAATTTCAAAAACATGTAGTAAAAACAACCCAATTACATGCAATGAGTAGCATTTTAACATTATAGACAAAAAACATAAGCTATAGCAAAAAATTGCCACAAAACTCATGAAAAAATAAAAGATACCAACCATTAATACACAATTTGTATAAAATTTGAAATAAAAACAATTGAAACTTCGAAATGAAATGAATTTCGTTTACAAATTTCTAAAATAAAAGGAAAAACTAGAAAAAAGAAAATTCTAAAAATTACAAAACTCATATTTGTACTCGTATCATCCCAAATACTTATGTACATTTTGCTACACCAGACAAGGATAATCGAGAGTTTGATTGGTTAAATTTACATTCTGATACTATATTTTACAATTTTACAATTTCACAAAAAAAAAAAAAAAAAAAAAACGATGAGTTTGCATTAGAAAAAGTGAAAAGAAATGAAAGTATTGAACAAAAAATTTTTGGACCAAACAAATGACATTTTTATGGGATATTAGGAATAAGTTTCTTTTTTCATGTTTGCATTATTCTTTTTTTCTATATATGTCCTGGCAAATCTAACAATGATTGTCTTAGAAAACTAGATGAATTGGTTTTTTTATAAAGAGTTTTTATATTTTTTCAATTTTTTTTTGGTAATTAAGGAAAAATACTTTTATTTGAATGGATTTTTATTTAAGTTAAATTTGATTTGTTGAGATTAAGGCATTTGAAAAGACTTTATATGGTTAAGCCTTTGGTTATGTAGCATTAATTTAATTTTAATAATTTTTATAATTTTTTGTTTCTTTTCAGATAAATTTTTCAACGACTGGAGGTTAGTATGGTTTTTATATTTAAAGCCAGGTTTGAGTATTGCATTAGGGAATTTGCTAGCTATTACAAATGTTGCATAAAGTTGCAAACTTTTGGAAATTTGGCATTACATTGCAGGATATCAAAAAGGAAAAAAATGATTAAATTTTTAAAATATGCTTTGATATGGTATACTTCGAATAAGCCAAAAAAGTCCCCCTGTGTAAACACAGGGTAATCATAAATCCAAAATTCAGAAAGCTTGGGTCCTCCTTAGCAATTTTCTTCTCTTCATATGAAAGTATGTATTTTCATATGAAGAGGTCGACACAAACAGAACAGACAGAAAAGTTTTCACAATAATTTTACCATAGAAAATTTTGTCCTTAAAAATTTTTTACAGAAAATTTTGTCCTCAAAAATTTTTTACAGAAAATTTTTTGTCAAAAATTTTTCTAAAGAAAATTTTTTATAAAACATTTTTTATAGAAAAAAAAAAATTTCTAGGAAAAATTTTGTTATCAAAAATTTTTTTATAGCAAAATTTTTTTAACCAAAATTTTTTTATAGAAAATTTTTTATCCAAAAGTTTTCTATACAAAATTTTGTTTTTATTAAAAGTGTTACTATGAAAAATCTTTTATAAAACACTTTCTAAAGCTAATTTTTATTTATTAAAAATTTTCTATAGAAATTTTTTTTCAAAAGATTTTATATAGAACATTTTTTTATCAAAAACTTTTTTTTTATAGAAAATTGGTTATAAAAATTTTTTCTACAAATAAGTTTTTAAAACAAAACTTTCTATAGAAAATTTTTTATAAAAAATTTTCTATAAAAAAGTTTTTGATAGAAAAATTTTCTATAGAAAAATTTTTGATAAAACAATTCGATAGAAAAATTTTTGATAAAAAAATTTTCTATAGAAAAATTTTTGATAACAAATTTTCTACAGAAAAATTTTTGATAACAAATTTTCTATAGAAAAATTTTTCATACAAAAATTTTCTATAGAAAACTTTTTGATGAAAAAATGTTGATAAAAAGAATTTCTATAGAAAAATTTTTGATAAAAAAATGTTCTATTGAAAATTTTTCATCAAAAAAAACTTTCTATAGAAAATTTTTTATAAAAAATTTTCTATAAAAAAGTTTTTGATAGAAAAATTTTCTATAGAAAAATTTTTGATAAAACAATTCGATAGAAAAATTTTTGATAAAAAATTTTCTATAGAAAAATTTTTGATAACAAATTTTCTACAGAAAAATTTTTCATGAAAAATTTTCAATAGAAAAATTTTTATACAAAAATTTTCTATAGAAAAATTTTTGATAAAAAAATTTTCTATAGAAAAATTTTGATAACAAATTTTCTATAGAACAATTTTTGATAAAAAAATTTTCCACAAAAAAATTTTTGATAAAAAATTTTCTACAGAAAAATTTTTGATAATAAAATTTTCTAAGAAAAATTTTTGATAAAAAAATTTTCTATAGAAAACTTTAAAAAAAAAATTCAATTGAAAAATTTTTGATAAAAAAAATTTTCTTTAGACAAATTTTTGATACAAAAATTTTATAGAGAAAAATGTTTGATACAAAAATTTTCTATAGAAAACTTTTTGATAAAAAAATTTTCTATAGAAGAATTTTTGATAAAAAATTTTCTATAGAAGAATTTTTTGATAAAAAACTTTTCTATAGAAAAAATTTTAATAAAAAAATTTTCTAAAGAAAAATTTTGATAAAAAAATTTTCTATTGAGAAATTTTTGATAAAATATTTTCTATAGAAAATTTTTTGATACAAAAATTTTCTATAGAAAAATTTTTGATAAAAAAATTTTCTACAGAATAATTTTTGATAAAAAAATTTTCTATAGAAGAATTTTTGATAAAAAAATTTTCTATAAAAGAATTTTTGATAAAAAAATTTTCTATAGAAAAAATTTTAATAAAAAAATTTTCTAAAGAAAAATTTTTGATAAAAAAATTTTTGATACAAAAATTTTCTATAGAAACATTTTTTATAAAAAAAATTTTGATACAAAAATTTTCTATAGAAAAATTTTTGATAAAAAAATTTTCTATAGAAGAATTTTTGATAAAAAAATTTTCTACAGAATAATTTTTGACAAAAAAATTTTCTATAGAAGAATTTTTGATAAAAAAATTTTCTATAAAAGAATTTTTGATAAAAAAATTTTCTATAGAAAAAATTTTAATAAAAAAATTTTCTAAAGAAAAATTTTTGATAAAAAAATTTTTGATACAAAAATTTTCTATAGAAACATTTTTTATAAAAAAATTTTTGATACAAAAATTTTCTATAGAAAAATTTTTGATAAAAAAATTTTCCATAGAAGAATTTTTGATACAAAAATTTTCTATAGAAACATTTTTTATACAAAGATTTTCGATAGAAAAGTTTTTGATACAAAAATTTTCTATAGAAAAATTTTTTATACAAAAATTTTCTATAGAAAACTTTTTGATAAAAAATTTTCTATAGAAGAATTTTTTGATAAAAAACTTTTCTATAGAAAAAATTTTAATAAAAAAATTTTCTAAAGAAAAATTTTGATAAAAAAATTTTCTATTGAGAAATTTTTGATAAAAAAATTTTCTACAGAATAATTTTTGATAAAAAAATTTTCTATAGAAGAATTTTTGATAAAAAAATTTTCTATAAAAGAATTTTTGATAAAAAAAATTTTCTATAGAAAAAATTTTAATAAAAAAATTTTCTAAAGAAAAATTTTTGATAAAAAAATTTTTGATACAAAAATTTTTTATAGAAACATTTTTTATAAAAAAATTTTTGATACAAAAATTTTCTATAGAAAAATTTTTGATAAAAAAATTTTCTATAGAAGAATTTTTGATACAAAAATTTTCTATAGAAAAATTTTTTATACAAAGATTTTCTATAGAAAAGTTTTTGATACAAAAATTCTTCTATAGAAAATTTTTTTATCAAACATTTTTCTATAGAAATATTTTTCATACAAAAATTTTCTATACAAAAAGTTTTCATACAAAAACTTTCTATTGAAAAATTTTTGATACAAAAATTTTCTTTGAAAACTTTTTGATAAAAAAATTTTCCATAGAAAAATTTTTGATAAAAAAATTTTGAAAGAAATTAATTTTAGTTGAACCAGAAATTTATGTTGATGGTCGTGGGTTCGAGTCGGGCTCAGGTTCATGTCATAAATTATTTTTTTAATTTATGATTTTTTAAATTAGATGAATAAATTTTAGGAATACTGAAAAAATTATGTGACACTTAGCAGTGTGGAATGCTACATTTTCTGTCCCGCTACGGACTTCATCAGCACACTGTGTCACCAACTGTTAGATCATAAATTAAAAAAATAATTTTTGACATGAACCTGAGCCCGACTCGAACCCACGACCATCAAAAAAATTTTGTATAGAAAAATTTTTGATAAAAAAATTTTGTATAGAAAAATTTTTGTAAAAAATATTTTCTATAGAAAAAATTTTGATACAAAAATTTTCTATAGAAAAACTTTTTTCTTAGAAAACTTTTTGATAAAAAAATTTTCCATAGAAAAATTTTTGATAAAATATTTTCTATAGAAACATTTTTTATAAAAAAATTTTTGATACAAAAATTTTCTATAGAAAAATTTTTGATACAAAAATTTTCTACAGAAAAATTTTTGATAACAAATTTTCTATAGAAAAATTTTTGATACAAAAATTTTCTTTGAAAACTTTTTAATAAAAAAAATTTCTCTAGAAAAATTTTTGATAAAAAAAATTTCTATAGAAAAATTGTTGATACAAAAATTTTTTATATCTTTGACCTTGATGGTGAAGGGTATCGTATGGTCGGGCTTGACCGACTATAGCACTTTCTTACTTGTTTTGTACCGATCTTTTGGTTATATGTTACCGATTTTGGGTATCCCATTGATTCAGGGGATTTAGTATATATTGCAAATTTACTAGATATAGTAAACATTGCATAAATTTGCTAGATATAGTTAATATAACATGATTTTACTGAATTAAGTAAAGATCGTATTAGTTTAGAGGATTTTGTAAATATTGCAAAAATTAACTAGATCTAGCATATATTGCATTTTTCCTAGATATACCAAACTTTTTACTAATTAACAAAAATTTAATAAATTAATTATCTTAAACCCTTTTTAAAAAAATTCTTATTAATCAAATTTTGGTTTATTATTCCGACTCTAGTTTGAATAAGAACAAAATAATTCATTCAAATCCTTTGAATACCGCATTCTTGCTCGCCCTCAGTCGTTGCACTTCTTTACTTAAGGAAAATCTTGTGCAAATGATTTCAAAATAAAAAAAGTGAAAAAAAAAACAGAAGAAAAAAATTTCTATTTAAAAATTGAAGGGTAGCAGAGTCATTTATCTTTTAAGCAAATGCCTTTTTTTGTGTGTGGCATGTTCTTTTCATTCTAACCTCCTTTTTTATTCATTCATTCATTCAGTTATTCCGTACAAATTCTAAAATTTTTTTTTATCTTAATATACTAAGTAAAGTTATGTGTTTTAGTAGGATTTTTTTTGCTTAAGCCATGGCTGCGAAAAGAGTTACTTAATGAGCATAAAAAATCAGGTCAAAATGTTTTTTAAGAAAGTTCTGAAGGCAAAAAACGTAACATAAAATAGAAACAGACGTAGTACATATATATAAATGTATGAATGAATAAGCTTCAAATGAAATTGGGAACATTTCATTAAAAATAAAGGACGTAGGGAAAATGTTAAAAAAATTACAAAAAAGAATATCATACACACACAAGCATGTCATGCATGTGCAATTCGATTCTGACCCAACCAAACTTGTGTGGTTCCAACTCATGCTCTATATAACTTGGTTTGATGAACTAACGGTCAAGTTATATTTTTTTAGTAACTGTTATTATTTTTTTTGTTTTTGGCATTACAAAGTTAAAGCGGCATAAACATAAAAATGTGTTAGCCTTGTAAATAGTTGACTCTGTTGGCTTTTTGTAACCATTTTTCAGTTTTGACCATAAACCTTGTCCATAAAAAATGCAGGACATTAAGCCAGTTTCTCTGTTTAAGGCTCGTTTTTTGTATTTGTGTAAATACTTGTAGCTTGTATGTATGTGAGTTATGTATTTTTGCAAAAAAGGGTATTCATTTTTCTATCCTGCCACGACATGTCATGAACTAGATAAAAGGACACTAAGGCCATACAAAAAGGGAATTTTTTAAATAAGTAAATTCCAAATGAGGATAGTAAATTCATAGGAAATTTTTCGAAAATTGACTATCTATAGGAAATTTTTCAAAAATTGACTATTGAGAGACATTTTTGCGAAAATTGACTATTTAGAGGAAATTTTTCGAAAATTGACTTTTTAAAGGAAATTTTTCGAATATTAAATATTTTTAGGAAATTTTTCAAAAATTGACTATTTATAGGAAATTTTTCGAAAATTGACTATTTAAAGGAAATTTTTCGAAAATTGACTATTTAAAGGAAATTTTTCGAAAATTGACCATTTAGAGCAAAATTTTCGAAATTGACTATTTAGAGGAAATTTTTAAAAAATTTACTATTTATAGGAAATTTTAAGAAAATTGACTATTTAGAGAAAATTTTAAGAAAATTGACATTTATAGGAAATTTTTCAAAAATTGACTATTTAGAGAAAATTTTAAGAAAATTGACTACTTATAGGAAATTTTTCAAAAATTGACTATTTAGAGAAATTTTTTCGAAAATTGACTCTTAAGAGGAAATTTTTCGAAAATTGACTATTTAGAGGAAATTTTTTGAAAATTCAATTATTTAAAGGAAATTTTTCGAAAAACTTACTATTTAAAGGAAATTTTTCGAAAATTGAATATTTAAAGGAAATTTTTCGAAAATTTACTATAGGAAATTTTTCGAAAATTAAATATTTATAAGAAATTTTTCAAAAATTGACTATTTATAGGAAATTTTTCGAAAATTGACTATTAATAGGAAATTTTTCAAAAATTGACTATTTATAGGAATTTTTTCTCAAATTGACTATTTATTTAGAGGAAATTTTTCGAAAATTGATTATTTAGAGGAAATTTTTCGAAAATTGAATATTTAGAGGAAATTTTTCGAAAATTGACTATTTATAGGAAATTTTTCGAAAATTGGCTATTTATAGGAATTTTTCGAAAATTGACTATTTATAGGAATCTTCCTACGAAGAAAGACTTAGAAGACATAAAAAATCAAATTACAGATGTCACGATGCAGGTAGATGAACTTAAGTCACAGAATGAAGCTTTAAAAGAGGAAGTTCTACAGATGAAGAAAAATAGAGAAATCGATTTCCGGAAACTAAATCAATTGGAAGACAAGCTTAAGAGAAAAAATGTCCTCATAAAAGGACTAAAGGAAGATACTACATCGATAAGTGACTCAGTGAGGAATGTATGTAAAGATCGTTTAAAAATGCTCGAACCAATAAACATTAAATCCGTAAGGAAGATCTGGTCACGCGAAGGCAAAATGGCAGTAATAGCAGAAATGGATTCCGAAAATACAGTCGAAGAAATATTTAAGAAAGGAAAAATGTTAGCTGGGACATCTATATTCCTGGAGCGCGATCTCAATGCAGTCAAGCAGCAACAGAAAAAAATAATGATTCTATTGAAAAAAGATCTCTCTAATATTGATAAAAACCGTAGAGTAAGTGTAATAAATGAAAAATTAAAAATTGATAATAAATGGTTTCAATGGGACCAAAATCGTATATTGAGGTGTGGAAAAGTAGAAGCTAGTCCCATCTTACAAACCTTATATAAAGATAAATTTAATGAAATCGAATTAGATTATAACAACTTACTAACCAGATTAAATAATCAATAGCAAAAAAATTTATGTTTAGTAAATTATGTAGAATCTAACAATTTTAACATTAAAAATAAAACAAAAATTGTAAAAGGCATTAATAATCGAATAAAATTAAATATCCTATCATATAATATTCATGGCTTAGAGAATAAAGTTCTTTTCCCAAAATTCTTTGATTATATTAAAAATTTTGACATATTTTACTTACTCGAAACCCATATATGCGAGGATGCTATTACACGTTTTGAAAAATTCTTCAACGGTTTCTATATCTATTGGAAACTGGCATCTAGAAGTAGTGCATTCGGCAGAGCTAGCGGTGGCTGTTTATACGGAATCAAGAAAGAGTTAAAAAATGAAGGCATAAAACACTCATTTACAAAAATTCAAAGTACTGATATAATGAACCTGACTTTTCTGAACAAAACTATAAGTATTATTCCACTCTACATTAGAGGAGCCAATTGGCAATGCGAATTCCAGGAAGTAGTAGAGTTATTTGCAGAAAAAGATCTCACATTACCAATTATAATAGGTGATATAAATGCAAGAATTGGAAATATAGAACAAAATATAGAGCAGTACTACAAATCTAAATCAAATCTTACAGAGAAAAGACAGTCGAAAGACCTGGTGATTAACGCAAAAGGGAGACAGTTTGTAGACTTTTGCAATGATAATGGTCTTATAATCCTCAACGGATTAACAAAAAATGACGAAGAAGGCAAATTCACATTTATTAGCAACGTTGGCGAATCTACAATTGACTTCTGTGCTGTATCACAGGACTTACTATGGATTACTGATGACTTTAAAGTAGAGCAGCAAATCTGGTCGGATCATATGCCAATTGTACTGTCACTCAATTTACCGACAACTAACAGTGAAAATAATAAAACAACAAGCTTCCCAAAACTAGTGTGGAATGATTCAAATAAAGAAAGTTATAAAAGAAAACTTTCAACACATCTGCATGAATTGCAACAAGATAAATTCACGTTAAACCTGGAAGATCTTAATAAGGTAATATATAAAGCCGCAAACGCTACTACTCAAAGGAAAAATACCAGTCCCTGGAAGAATAAATGGTATAATTACTACTGTAAAAATGCAAGGCAAAAATCATTTTACTGGCTGCGGATGTACAACAGAACCCAAAATATAGAACACAAGCAAAACTACATTTATGCAAATCAGGAATACAAGAAAATATGCGAGCAAAGCAGAAATAATTATCATAAAGATCTAGAATTTAAAATAAACAACGTTAAAGATAGTAGAAGTTGGTGGAAGTTGGCTAAAGAAATAAAAAACGATGAAAAATGTCAAATTACAAATATAACATCAGATACATTTAAACAATATTTTGAAATCTTGTTAAACCCAGAACAAACCGCTATCAACTTTCAGTATGCAGTTAATTTAGTCAAAATCGAAGAACTGGATAAAACTATAACGGTAGAAGAAGTTTTGGCAATGCTAAAAAAAGTTAAAGGAAATAAAACTCCAGGATTGGATGGAATACCATATGAATTTTATATGAACGCAAGTGAGGAGTTTTTAGAATCTCTAGCTAATGTATACAATAATATTTATGATACAGGTGAAATTGAAAAGACTTTCGAAAAGAGCATAATATTTCCAATTTTTAAAAAAGGGGATAGAAATTTACCCGAGAATTACAGGGGGATCTCTTTCATGAATTCCGCAGCAAAAATTATGATGGGCGTTCTAACTGAACGTCTTTCTATATGGGTTGAGAATAATAACATCCTCACAGAATACCAGGCAGGGTTTAGAAAAAATTATTCAACTGCAGACAACGTATATAATCTAGTCTCAATTATAAAACTTAAATTTCAAGAAAATAAAAAGGTTTACGCTTTCTTCGTTGATTTTAAGGCAGCGTTTGATAAAGTGCCTAGAAAATTGCTAATTTACAAGTTACAAAATATGGGTGTCTCCTATAAGCTAGTAAATTTTATCGAAAATATTTATTTGAACACCAAGTCAGTGATTTGGACAGGGGAAGAGTTATCCGACGACTTTTCTACTATATCTGGAGTTAAGCAGGGTTGCCTTATGTCGCCTCTTTTGTTTGCATTATACTTAAACGATTTGCACGATTGCCTAGAAGGTGGATTATATGTAGATGATATGAACATTAGAATATTGCTCTACGCAGATGATATAGTGATATTATCTGACGACGTCGACACACTCCAAAGAATGACAAACAATCTAGAAAATTACTGCAAAACCTGGAATATGGAGGTAAACTTAACAAAGTCTTCCATAATGGTATTTAGGAGAGGTGGAACCTTATCCAGAAAAGAAAAATGGTCCTTTTGCGGTAATAATATAGAAATTGTGTCGGAATATTGTTATCTGGGAGTCATTCTAACGCCAAAGCTGAGCTTTACTAAACACCTAAATGTCAGAAATAATTCTGCAAAAAACTGTATTATGTCCACGTGGAAGTCCTATTTCTGCAAAAATAATATTAGTCTTGATGCAAAATGGCGTTTATTTCAATCAGTTTGCAGGGCAGTGCAAAGTTATGCAGCACAAGTATGGGGATGTTCTTATTTTGATGAGGTAGACAAATTGATGTTGTATTTCATTAAGAAAATTTTTAAGTTACCGGCCTCCACACCTACTTACTGCGTTTTTCTAGAAACAAATTTAGATAATAATTATATATACACACTAGATTTACACTTAAGGTATGTACTCAAAACATTGTTTACATATTGTAACAGTAGGCTGCCTCATAAATTATCTTTAAAAATTTTGGAAAAGAATATATATTGGGCCGATTGTCTGAACAATTTAGGAAGAAATTATGGATTAACATGGAACTGCTCTAACCTAAACAGAGAAAACTGGTCATCGAATTCTACTAAGCTAATTAATGAAATGAAAATTGAGAATCGACGTAAAATGTGGATGAGATCAATGGCCAGTACATCCAGAATCTACAAACTTTTAGATCACAACCTTGGCCAATGCTACTTCAAAAAAGAGTATGGTAGAGATAAGATTATGTGGATATTTAAAGCGAGATGCGGAATTATACACTTAAACAGCAACAGTTTTTTTAATTCAACAGAAAATAATACCTGCACTTTATGTAATTTATCAGAGAATGAAACTTTTCAACACTTTTTAGGAAGATGTCCAATATTAAGGGAATACCGAATCAGATTTTTTGGAAAAGTATCTTTAAACGAATCAGAAATGATTAATATATTAAATGGAGTTGAAGATCAAAACTGGGATAATTTAGTAAATTATATTATAAATGCCTTAACATATAGAAAAAGAATATTAAACGAATTTTGTTAAAAACTCAAAACTTAATTTTACACATATTTATATCAAAATTGTTGAAAATTATACCTTTCACTATTATCAAACCAAACCTCCGACTGACGACAAATTGTCAACGTCGTATGTTCTAAGTTTTATAAAATTATTGTTAATTTATTTTTTAAGTTAAAATTTTGAAAATAAAGAACATTTCTAAATCTAAATCTAATCTATAGGAATTTTTCGAAAATTGACTATTTAGAGGAAATTTTTCGAAAATTGACTCTTTAGAGGAAATTTTTCGAAAATTGACTATTTAGAGGAAATTTTTTCGAAAATTGACTATTTATAGGAAGTTTTTCGAAAATTGACTATTTATAAGAAATTTTTCGAAAATTGACTATTTATAGGAAATTTTTCGAGAAATGACTATTTATAGGAAATTTTTCGAAAATTGACTATTTATAGGAAATTTTTCGAAAATTTACTATTTATAGAAAATTTTTCGAAAATTGACTATTTATATGAAATTTTTCGAAAATTGACTATTTATAGGAAATTTTTCGAAAACTGACTATTTATAGGAAATTTTTCGAAAATTGACTATTTATAGGAAATTTTTCGAAAATTGACTATTTATAGGAAATTTTTCGAAAAATTTACTATTTAGAGGAAATTTTTCAAAAATTGACTTTTTAGAAGAATTTTTTCGAAAATGGACTATTTAGGGCATCCCTATGGGAGGCACCCGAAAGAGTAATACGATTTTGTCCAAAAAGTATTGGATCGTCCAAAATATGAGTCTATATCAAATTTAATTAAATTATCTTTAAAGTGACGAGCTCCTCCAATCCTCCTATACGAGAAAAAAATCTTCTATTTTTAACCTTGATATATTTTTTTTTGTATATATTTGCCTAAAAAACGTGCATGTTCCTAATTGGATTTGACTTTGACATTAACATTTGACAGTAGATCTGATTTCGACATGTAACTCAAATACGTTGTGTTGGTTTTGTATTTGTAGGTGTATTTTAAAACAGATATTCATTGTTTTAAACGTAATCGCGGCAACTTTAGCTTTAGCATAGAAACAAAAGATTGTATTGAATTGATTCAAACACATGAAATTTGAACAGTGGAGGTCACTTATTGCAGAAGTAGGCTTCCTATAAAAATATACATTTTTTTGAAAAATTTTATATAAATAGTCAATTTTCGAAAAATTTCCTATAAATAGTCAATTTTCGAAAAATTTCCTATAAATAGTCAATTTTCGAAAAATTTCCTATAAAAAGACAATTTTCGAAAAATTTAATATAAATAGTCAATTTTTGAAAAATTTCCTATAAATAGTCAATTTTCGAAAAATTTCCTATAATTAGTCAAATTTCGAAAAATTTCCTATAAATAGTCAATTTTCGAAAAATTTCCTATAAATAGTAAATTTTCGAAAAATTTCCTATAATAAATAGTCAATTTTTGAAAAATTTCCTATAAATAGTCAATTTTCGAAAAATTTCCTATAAATAGTCAATTTTCGAAAAATTTCCTATAAATAGTCAATTTTTGAAAAATTTCCTATAAATAGTCAATTTTCGAAAAATTTCTTATAAATATTGAATTCTTAAAAGATTTCCTATTAATAGTCAATTTTTGAAAAATTTCCTATAAATATTAAATTTTCGAAAACTTTCCTATAAATAGTCAATTTTTTAAAAATTTCTATAAATAGTCAATTTTTTTTAAATTTCCTATAAATAGTCAATTTTCGAAAAATTTCCTTTAAATAGTAAATTTTAGAAAAATTTCCTATAAATAATCAAATTTCCAAAACTTTTCCTATAAATAGTCAATTTTTTAAAAATTTCCTATAAATAGTCAATTTTTGAAAAATTTCCTATAAATAGTCAATTTTCGAAAAATTTCCTATGGTCAATTTCGAAAAATTTTCTATAAATAATTAATTTTCGAAAAATTTTCTGTTATTAATCAATTTTCGAAAAATTTCTTAAAAATAGTCAATTTTCGAAAAATTTTCTATAAATGATCATTTTTCGAAAAATTTCCTTTAAATAGTCAATTTTCAAAAATTTTCTCATAAATAGTCAATTTTCGAAAAATTACCTTTAAATAGTCAATTTTCGAAAAATTTTAGAAAACTTTCCTATAAATAGTCGATTTTCGAAAAATTTCCCATAAATATTCACTTTTCAAAAAAATTTCTATAAATAGTAAATTTTCGAAAAATATCCTATAAATATTGAATTTTTGAAAATTTTCCTTAAAAAGTCAATTTTCGAAAAATTTAGTATAAATAGTAAATTTTCGAAAAATTTCCTATTAATAGTAAATTTTCTAAAAATATCCTATAAATATTGAATTTATGAAAAATTTCCTTATAAAGTCTTTTTTGAAAAATTTCCTATTAATAGCAAATTTTCGAAAAATTTCCTATAAATATTGAATTTTTGAAAAATTTCCTTAAAAAGTCAATTTTCGAAATATTTAGTATAAATAGTAAATTTTCGAAAAATTTCCTATTAATAGTAAATTATCTAAAAATATCCTATAAATATTGAATTTTTGAAAAATTTCCTTAATAAGTCAATTTTCGAAAAATTTTGTATAAATAGTAAATTTTCGAAAAATATCCTATAAATATTGAATTTTTTAAAAATTTCCTTTCAATAGTCAATTTTCGAAAAATTCCCTTTAAATAGTCAATTTTCGAAAAATTTCCTTTAAATAGTCAATTTTTGAAAAATTTCCTATAAATAGTCAATTTTCGGAAAATTTCCTGTAAACAGCCAATTTTCGAAAAATTTTCTATAAATATTGAATTTTCAAAAAATTTCCCATAAATAGTCAATTTTCGAAAAATTTCCTCTAAATATTGAATTTTTGAAAAATTTCCTGTAAATAATGAATTTTCGAAAAATTTCCTGTAAATATTGATTTTTTCAAAAATTTTCTATAAATAGTAAATTTTCGAAAAATTAGTAAATTTTTGAGAAATTTCATTTCAAATATAGATTTTTTGAAAAATTTCCTATAAATATTGAATTTTCGATAAATTTCCTATAAATATTGAACTTTCGAAAAATTTCCCATAAATAGTCAATTTTCGAAAAATTTCCTCTAAATATTGAATTTTTGAAAAATTTCCTAGAAATAGTCAATTTTCAAAAAATTTCCTATAAATATTCAATTTTCCAAAAATTTTCTAAAAATTTCCTATAAATAGTCAATTTTCGTTAAATTTCCTATAAATAGTCAATTTTCGAAAAGTTTCCTATAAACAGTCAAATTTCGAAAAATTTCCTATAAATATTACATTTTTGAAAAATTTCCTATAAATATTGAATTTTTTTCAAAAAATTCCTATAAATAATCAATTTTCGAAAAATTTCCTAAAAATATTGAATTTTCGAAAAATTTCGTATAAATAGTCAATTTTTAAAAAATTTCTATAAATGGTTAATTTTCGAAAAATTTTCTATAAATAGTCAATTTTCGAAAAATTTTCTATAAATAGTCAATTTTCGAAAAATTTTCTATAAATAGTGTTTTTTGAAAAATTTTCCTATAAATAGTCAATTTTTGAAAAATGTTTTACCTTCACTGTAATTGATTTTTTCATGCAACCTTTCACTCGATTGATTTACATGGATTTGTAAAATGTGCTTTTGAAAATAAAACCTTGTTTTTACAAATAAAAAATTAACAGAAGTTTTGTAAATGCCCATGAATCATTGACAAAGAAAACCCTATGACTGAAGTTTTTAAAAGCTAATAACAAAATCTAGTTTTAGCAAAAGTTTGGACTATACAGAAAATATTTGAATTAAGAAAAACATGTCGATGACTGAAGGTCAACTATGATGATGGTATTATGATCTGGTATAAATATAATATGATCAATAACTTTAAGTCCATAGATTTTCTTTTTTATGGGACATTTTAAAACGACCATACGGCAAATCAATGCATGAAAGTGCAACATCTTGATATTATGGAGTTTTTTATTAAAGCTAAACTATGACTATAATTACATCATAAATGTCTAATGATAATGACTAATAACTTATTAAGCTGAACTATGGCTTAAGTAGAACCTCTGATTGAGGACTTTTGACCTATGATTGAAACTGAAATACAACTGTATGCGTATGTATTTATTTGATATGCAGAAAACTTTGATTTCCATGCAATTTTTTATAGTAAATCATTTTTTTTTATCGATTTTTCTTTCTGAAATATTTCTGTTTCTATGTTCTTTTTGTTTTTTTGAGTTGCAGCAGCAAAAAAACTAGTAGTTTTTTATAAAATAAAAAATAAATTGTATTTATTATTTAATTCTTTTTTTTGCACTTGTTTATTTTTCTGTTTATTTGAATGTTCATTGAAGTGGATTGCAGCAAAAAAATTAATGAGTTAAAAAAAAGTTTTATAAAGTACTTTTGTGCATTTATTTCTTGTTTTTTTTTTTTTTTTTTTTTAATGAGTCTATCATTATTTCAATTGCATTAATTAAGCAATAAAACAATTCGTTTGTTGTAGTTGTTCATTTAGTTTTAGTTTTTTTGCTGGCTTAAGGATTTTTTATTTGCTTAAATGTTTGATAAAAATGTTAAGCAAAAGTTAATTAAAACAAGCCATTTTTTTAAATATACAATTTTAAAAATTTAGATTTTTTTTTGAAAATTAATAGATTAAAATTGAAACATTTTTAAAATTGACATTTTATAAGAAATTTTTCAGAAATTTACTTTCTACAGAGATTCTTAGAAAATTTGCTTTTTAAAGGGAATTTTTCAAAAATACACTTTTTAAAAGAATTTTTTCAAAAATTCATTTTCTAAAGGGAATTTTATTCAAAAATTTACTTTTTAAAGGGAATTTTGTAAAAATTTACTTTTTAAATGGAATTTTTAAAAAATTCATTTTCAAAAATTTACTATTTTTATAAGAAATTTTTCAAAAATTTACTATTTTTTCAGGAAATTTTTCAAAAATTTACTATTTTTTCAGGAAATTTTTGAAAAATTTACTATTTTTATAGGAAATTTTTCAGAAATTTACTATTTTTATAGGAAATTTTTAAAAATTTACTATTTTTATAGGAAATTTTTCAAAAATTTACTATTTTTATAGGAAATTTTTCAAAAATTTACTATTTTTATAGGAAATTTTTCAAAAATTTACTATTTTTATAGGAAATTTTTCAAAAATTTACTATTTTTATAGGAAAATTTTCAAAAATTTACTATTTTTATAGGAAATTTTTCAAAAATTTACTATTTTTAGAGGAAATTTTTCAAAAATTTACTGTTTTTATAGGAAATTTTTCAAAAATTTACTATTTTTATAGGAAATTTTTCAAAAATTTACTATTTTTATAGGAAATTTTTCAAAAATTTACTATTTTTATAGGAAATTTTTCAAAAATTTACTATTTTTATAGGAAATTTTTCAAAAATTTACTACCTTTATAGGAAATTTTTCAAAAATTTACTACTTTTATAGGAAATTTTTCAAAAATTTCCTATTTTTGTAAGAAATTTTTCAAAAATTTACTATTTTTATAGGAAATTTTTCAAAAATTTACTATTTTTATAGGAAATTTTTCAAAAATTTACTATTTTTCTAGGAAATTTTTCAAAAATTTACTATTTTTCTAGGAAATTTTTCAAAAATGTCCTTTTTTTATTGGAAATTTTTCAAAAATGTCCTTTTTTTATTGGAAATTTTTCAAAAATGTCCTTTTTTTATAGGAAATTTTTGAAAAATTTACTATTTTTACAGGAAATTTTTCAAAAATTTATTATTTTTATAGGAAATTTTTCAAAATTTTTCTATTTTTATAGGAAATTTTTCAAAAATTTTCTATTTTTATAGGAAATTTTTCAAAAATTTACTACTTTTATAGGAAATTTTTCAAAAATTTACTACTTTTATAGGAAATTTTTCAAAAATTTACTACTTTTATAGGAAATTTTTCAAAAATTTACTAATTTGATAGGAAATTTTTCAAAAATTTACTTTTTTTATAGGAAATTTTTCAAAAATTTTCTATTTTTATAGGAAATTTTTCAAAAATTTACTACTTTTATAGGAAATTTTTCAAAAATTTACTACTTTTATAGAAAATTTTTCAAAATATTACTAATTTTATAGGAAATTTTTCAAAAATTTACTTTTTTTATAGGAAATTTTTCAAAAATTTACTTTTTTTATAGGAAATTTTTCAAAAATTTTCTATTTTTATAGGAAATTTTCCAAAAATTTACTATTTTTATAGGAAATTTTTCAAAAATTTACTATTTTTATAGGAAATTTTTCAAAAAGTTATTATTTTTATAGGAAATTTTTACTTTTACCATTTTTATAGGAAATTATTCAAACATTTTCTTTTTTTATAGGAAATTTTTCAAAAATTTTCTATTTGTATAGCAAATTTTTCAAAAATTTTATATGTTTATATCAAATTTTTCAAAAATTTTCTATTTTTATAGTACATTTCCAAAAAATTTCCTATTTTTATAGGAAATTTTTCAAAAATTTCCTATTTTTATAGGAAATTTTTCAAAAATTTACTATTTTTATAGGAAATTTTTCAAAAATTTACTATTTTTATGGGAAATTTTTCAAAAATTTACTTTTTTATGGGAAATTTTTCAAAAATTTACTATTTTTGTAGGAAATTTTTCAAAAATTTACTATTCTTATAGGAAATTTTTCAAAAATTTACTATTTTTATAGGAAATTTTTCAAAAATTTACTATTTTTATAGGAAATTATTAAAAAATTTACTATTTTTATGGCAAATTGTTCAAAAATTTACTATTTTTGTAGGAAATTATTCAAAAATTTACTATTTTTATAGGAAATTTTTCAAAAAATTACTATTTTTATAGGACATTTCGAAAAATTTCCGTCAATTTTCGAAAAATCTCCTATAAATATTAAATTTTCAAGAATTTTTCTATTAATAGTCGATTTCAAAAAATTTCCGACATATATTCAATGTTCGGAAAGTTTCTTTCAAATGGTCAATATATCCTATAAATAGTTAGTTTTCGAAAAATTTTCCCTAATAGTCAATTTACGAAAAGTTTCCTATAATTAATCAATTTTTGAAAAATTTCCTATAAATTATTAATTTTCGAAAAATTTCCTATTGTCAATTTTTGAAAAATTTCCTATAAATAGTAAATTTTTGAAAAATTTCCTATAAAAAGTAAATTTTTGAAAAATTTCCTATAAAAAGTAAATTTTTAAAAAATTTCCTATAAATAGTTAATTTTAGAAAAATTTCCTATAAATAGTCAATTTTTGAAAAATTTCCGATAAAAAGTAAATTTTTTAAAAATTTCCTATAAATAGTCAATTTTCGAAAATTTTTTTAAATAGTAAATTTTTGAAAATTTTTTATAAATAGTCAATTTTTGAAAAATTTCCTTGCAATAATAAATTTTCGAAAAATTTCCTATAAATTTTTTGTTTTTCGAAAATTTCCTACAAATTGTAAATTTTTGAAAAATTTCGTTTCAATTGTTTATTGTTCAAAATATTGTTTTTATAGCTAAAATTTCCTTTTTTGCATTACTCACCCAAATATTTCCCTTGAGTCTTCATTAATCCTTAAAGAGTGTAAGCATCCGGTGAAGCCAGTACCACTTTGTGAGGGTGGCAATTCAATAATGAGACCAATTGGTGCCTGAGGTGCACCACCCAAATG